>WNWK01050771.1:0-12716 GCA_009830355.1 Cherax destructor | reverse complement strand
CTGAGGTAACATTACTAGTTTTTTGGTGCTGTAGGTAACATTACTAGTGTCTGGTGCTGCAGGTAACATTACTAGTGTCTGGTGCTGCAGGTAACATTACTAGTGTCTGGTGCTGCAGGTAACATTACTAGTGTCTGGTGCTGCAGGTAACATTACTAGTGTCTGGTGCTGCAGGTAACATTACTAGTGTCTGGTGCTGCAGATAACGTTACAAATGTCACCAGCGCCTCCCTAGGCACTAACGTACGTGCTTCCTACTTAATGCGGATCGTCCCCAGTGTTCCCTAGGAAATGTACCAGTGTTCCTTGAAGGAAGTTCACAGTGCTTCCTATCGAAGGTGTCCAAACCAGTGTCTTCCCTGAGGAACTCACCAGTGTCTTCTGAGTAACTTACCAGTGTCTTCCTAGAAGTACATCACCAGGTTTCCCTAGAATAACGTCCCAGTGTTTTCCCCCTATGAGACGTCACCAGGTTTTCCCCTATGAAGGAAGTCACCGTCTTCCTATGAAGGAACGTCACCAGTGTCTTCCCTATGAAGGAACGTCACCAGTGTCTTCCCTATGAAGGAACGTCACCAGTGTCTTCCCTATGAAGGAACGTCACCAGTGTCTTCCCTATGAAGGAACGTCACCAGTGTCTTCCCTATGAAGGAACGTCACCAGTCGCCTCCTATGCAGGAAGGTCACCAGCGCCTCACTATGCAGGAAGGTCACCAGCGCCTCACTATGCAGGAAGGTCACCAGCGCCTCACTATGCAGGAAGGTCACCAGCGCCTCACTATGCAGGAAGGTCACCAGCGTCTCACTATGCAGGAAGGTCACCAGCGCCTCACTATGCAGGAAGGTCACCAGCGCCTCACTATGCAGGAAGGTCACCAGCGCCTCACTATGCAGGAAGGTCACCAGCGCCTCACTATGCAGGAAGGTCACCAGCGCCTCACTATGCAGGAAGGTCACCAGCGCCTCACTATGCAGGAAGGTCACCAGCGCCTCACTATGCAGGAAGGTCACCAGCGCCTCACTATGCAGGAAGGTCACCAGCGCCTCACTATGCAGGAAGGTCACCAGCGCCTCACTATGCAGGAAGGTCACCAGCGCCTCACTATGCAGGAAGGTCACCAGCGCCTCACTATGTAGGAAGGTCACCAGCGCCTCACTATGCAGGAAGGTCACCAGCGCCTCACTATGCAGGAAGGTCACCAGCGCCTCACTATGCAGGAAGGTCACCAGCGCCTCACTATGCAGGAAGGTCACCAGACGCCTCACTATGCACTAAGGTCACCAGCGCCTCACTATGCAGGAAGGTCACCAGCGCCTCACTATGCAGGAAGGTCACCAGCGCCTCACTATGCAGGAAGGTCACCAGCGCCTCACTATGCAGGAAGGTCACCAGCGCCTCACTATGCAGGAAGGTCACCAGCGCATCACTATGGAGGAAGGTCACCAGCGCCTCACTATGGAGGAAGGTCACCAGCGCCTCACTATGCAGGAAGGTCACCACGCCTCACTATGCAGGAAGGTCACCAGCGCCTCACTATGCAGGAAGGTCACCAGCGCCTCACTATGCAGGAAGGTCACCAGCGCCTCACTATGCAGGAAGGTCACCAGCGCCTCACTATGCAGGAAGGTCACCAGCGCCTCACTATGCAGGAAGGTCACCAGCGCCTCACTATGCAGGAAGGTCACCAGCGCCTCACTATGCAGGAAGGTCACCAGCGCCTCACTATGCAGGAAGGTGTAGGATGTCTCTGCTTGACCAAGAATTTAGAGAATATAAACCTTATGAGTCCGTCCAAAAAAAAATAACCATAAATCTTACTGGATGAAACTCCTCCTGAATTTAAACACGCGAGTGAGCCGGCGAGAGCACACCTGAGCCCGTGTGAGCCTGTGTGAGCCCGTGTGAGCCTAGGAGAGCCAGAGCACACAATCCTACACTCATATACTCTTCCTTGATTCTGATGTTGTTTAACTTAACATATGTTTTACAGATCTTCATAAATCCGTGACGCCTTTATTATTTTCTCTGCCTTCGTCCGTGTGTGTTTGTTTACCTGTATGGTAGAAACAATTTGCGAGTAGGTAATAAGAAACTGAAAATGAAAGATAGGTTAAACATAAAGGGATTATTTACTGAAGCATACACATGGTGATCTTAAAAAATAGAGCTAAATAAAGTAGGTAATTAAATTTGGTCTATCTGAAACGTGGAGAAATATATTGCAAATTGAATAATGTAAGAATAGAATGGAAACAGGAGAGTTAAAGTGAAAGAAACACTACGAGAGACAGAAATGAAAATCCCGAACAAAATGTCGCAATTTCAATTTCAGAGATTCAAAACAAATGTTGTCTTCAGAAATCCAAAACAAAGACTGGAGAGCAATAAAATGCTTCATACCAAGTATAACAAAACTGTTCACTTACTACAATATATTTATGCAAAAATAAAAAAAAACACAGGAAGGAGATGTCTGGGTCGAGTGCATTTACTTGGTTTTCAATAAAAAGCTTTTGACAGAGTTCCTTATCAATGAAATCCGCAAAGAACAAAATGTACTTTTTTTAAAATAAAAAAAATACATTCGGTGATAAATTTAATAATACTTCCATTGGGAAATGTTGTTATTGGAATTCCACAAGGATCAATACTGGCCCCAACAGTTTTCTTAATTTATACAAACGATTGGCTAAATGAATGATCAATACATTTGTGAAAGTTTACATGTTTCTTGGCTTTTTCGTTTATTACTCAGTCCATATATTAGTACAACAAAACTTTATCAAATGTTTTCTTATACCAAGGAGGAGGTTTTATGCTATACTACGCCATTCCATTTTTTATTAAACAAAATTGGAATACAGCATTCCAAAAATTTAATTGAAGGGAACGCCCCTAACACAGGATTTTTTTTTTTTTGCTGACTGATAAATGGCACATAATTTTAAAGCAATTTTTCATACTGCTTTCAAACACACATACACATACATACAAGTATCTGCCAGGTAATTACTAGAAGCAATATCAATGTTCCTATCGTGAACACATCCTCTATCAAAGACCTCACTACTAAGCGTAGACCCACACTTATAACTTTCATAGCAGGCGTCTACATCATCCCCCATGGATACTGTCCCAAGAAATATGTAGGAGAAACATGTATTAATCTTTCGACCTGCCTTAACGATCACCGAAACGCCAGCAACAGGGACGACTTAAAGTACGCCTGTGTCCTCCACGGAATCAGAAGTTATAATACTGTATTATATTCCGTCAGTCACCGACCGTAACCCAACTGAACTCCTTCCCTCGGCCTACACGGTTTAGATAATACAGTGTCGGACTGTCAATATACATATATACATATAATATATATATATATATATATATATATATATATATATATATATATATATATATATATATATATATATATATATATATATATATACCTCAGGAAAACTCAAGGTTCTCCCCGGAGCTGTTTGAATATTTTCTTTTCGTACCACCTCCTATATTTTATATTACATGTTAACTTTATTAATAGACAGAATACATTGACAGGAAACACAAACATGAATACATTGGTACAATATATCAAAGGTTATGAATCTCCTCCAGCTCCTCCGAAGCCGGACGCGAGCCCAGTATGCAGCATTCATTTTCCCTCTGGATGGCCATGCTGAGGCGCTGGAACATGAAAATGGCTGCCCTTGGGTCCCTGGTGATGTCGATGAGTCTGGAACCCAGTTCTTTAAGGAAACGTGTGAATTTTTTCCCCATGATACAATATACTGTATATATATATATATATATATATATATATATATATATATATATATATATATATATATATATATAAGAATTCTTGAAGAGAAGAATGTACGTTCAAGAAGGCCCAGTACCTCTGGAGAAGATGACAGACAAATAACAGTGAAAAGGTCAATTATGAGAATAGAATATAAAATTTATCACTGCTATTATGAGGATGAATCACAAGCAAAAGAAGCGATCCATGACGCAGTAATCACGGTGATGGGAACAACGCTGACTCAAAAGGAAGCACAGATAGCAACAGAGCCATTATTATAATGAGCATTCCAGAATCACGATATAGGGTGCTTTGGTAAAAGACGGACTATACGAACAAAAACGTTTTAAATATGCTATCGAGGCTTGAATTCTGAAGCAAAAGAGAGGAGGTATACGGTGATATTTCGTCTGGTTTTCTCTAATCACCTCGCAACTTGGTACTGTATAAGACAGACCGAAACGTTATCCTGTTTCATATCCTGCATGGTATATGCGACTTTAATTTTTTTCTGAGAGTCGAGGAAAAGATCCGACTCTGAAGGGAATCATCAACCAAAACAACAAACTAAAAACTAAGCTATTCAGGCTCAAGAGACATACAGGAAAACATTTTCTTAAAAATTGCAAAACTCTATTAAAAAATAAATTAACCTCAGTATTTAAGTAGAAACATGACTTGATACAACATAATATTGTTTTCCATTATTATTATTCCTCCCTCCTTGCTGTACCCGTCCTCTTCCCGTTAGCTGGGAAATAATTTATTTTAAGAGCAGTCTTCAAAAACTAAGGCAAATATTCCTCTAAGACAGACTTTACTACACTAATCAAAAACTTCTAAAATTCAAAAGGTATGCACCCAGAGAGGTGGATGCAATGAGAGAACTGAAATAGAAAATTTTGAGAATTTAATATGTTTCGAACAAGTGTAAATCGTATATAAACATGGAATACAAAGTATTCCAAGCTATGAACAAGGTAGTTAAGTACAGGCTCTTGCCAAGAAGGCAACTAGAACAGAGGATGTAAATTTAAGGTATTGTTCCCAACCTGTACCCAACCAAGGCACATGGATATCAATGTCATAGTAGTCATAAGAAAACAATGACATCTCAAAAGCTGATTTTGTACCATGGGTTCTAAGGATAAGTATAGGTAATTCACCTTAATCATTCGAAATTTTACAAGCGGGGTCATGAGCTAGAGTTTAATCCCCACAAATTCAAATAAGCAATTACAAACAGGTAATTACAACTGCGTCCGAGGTGGAGCTAATTACATAGTGCTTCAGTTAGCAGGAAAGCCATCTCGAGACCTTAAAACTGCTGGGGAAAATGTAGAGAAGGATGCTTGTCTGACAGAGCAGGAGGAATGAAGAGGACGACGACGACGACGACGAAGATGAAGAGGGGCAAGAGGCTGAGGACAAAAAAATTGACAAAAAGGTAAAAAAGTCGAGGAAAAAGAACGATAGAACAAGAATAAGGAAGAGTAAGAGTGGGAGGAAATTTTGAAAAAGACGAAGAAAAAATAGAGGAAATAAATTGCCCAACTTGGTTCCGGCAAATATAAAAAAAATCTCGGCTAGATAATTTTGAGGTTAATGAAGAGCTTGGAAAAAGTGATCACTGATAAATCACTGATAAATTTATTTTAACATCTCATGGAACAATCTTAACTGATTATAGGTTAAAGAATTACTTGAGAAGTGTAGTCTGGGGTAACCTGACTATTAACTAGTGTGAGGGCGACCGGATAGAAGGCGGTGATGGTTGCCAAAATGACATTTTCCAAAGTAATGTACAAACTGGCCAAGTTGTACATATTCCTAATAAAGAATTTAGATCAAACATGAATGACTCAAAATGGATAAACAATACAAGCATCCACCTCTTGGGCGAAAAGAGAGGCATTTACAGACGAATCAAATAGCAAAATTATTTACAAACATTATCCCTCTGTCCAGAACAGGATTCGAACCTACGGAACCTGCATTAAAGCACCCAGTACTCTGATAAGTATGGGCGCCTGGTGCTTGCCTGGTCAACCAGGCAAGCAAAACCTCCTTTATCCCCTCCCTCCTACCCCACCTTCCCTCCACTACAGATTTATACACTCTCGAAGTTATTTGAGTGTTATAGCCTGTCTACATGTCCCAACTACCTGAACAACCCTTCCTCAGCCCTCTCGATAATAGTTTTGGTAATTTCGCACCTCCTTCTAATTTCCAAACTACGAATTCTATGTATTATATTCACAATGCACATTGCTCTCAGACAGGCCATCTCCACTGCCTCCAGCCTTCTCCTTGTTGCAACATTCATCACCTATGCTTCATACTCTTATAAAAGCATTGGTAAAACTGTCTCATACATTCCCCTCTTTGCTTCCATGGACAAAGTTCTTTGTCTCCACAGACTATTCGGCACGACATATAAATAGCAATGGACTTCTTGCTGAATAGGGCAAGCGAAAAATAATTTATGCAATAATTTCACAAAATCATACTGAACCTAACAAAAAAAATATATTTCATTGTGTTTGTTTATTATTATTGTAAACTTGTATCAAATATATTTAGTTGGATTAGGCTAAATTAAATTGCACTTGTTATAATAAGGTTAGGTAAGTTTTCTAAGGTTCTTTGCGTACAGAATCATTAATTTTCATATTAACATAAATGAAAAGTTTATCTTTAATGTATAAGAGAAAATTTTAGAAAGGGCTTAATTTTAAATGAGTTCTTGCTAATTGACCAGTTTTACCTATTCGGCACGTTATATATATATATATATATATATATATATATATATATATATCATGCCTTATAAGATGAACTTGCTGAACTTGCTGAACAGGCAAAACTCCCTCCAGAATTGGACTTTAGCGACTTTTTTTTTTAATTTTTACAGATTAATAGATATATTTTTTGATTGACAATGATGCAAAAAAATATTTTTAGACCAAATCTAACTTAGAAATCTTATCTAACCTAACTTTACCTATTTATTTTAGCTAAATTCTACTATATATCTCCAAGGTTAATTTAAATTTATTATATATTACTTAAAATATTTATATATATATATATTATATATATATATATATATATATATATATATATATATATATATATATATATATATATATATCACATATTCGTTAAAGGATTCATACAGGATCCAGGAGCTAAAAGCAATTAGTGAAATTGAAATTCGAAATATTTATTTTCTTATGCAAAAAACAAGACAAATACATCTAGTGAGATATTGAAATCCCAACAAGACTCTGTGTTTAGCGAGCCTCTACTCAGTCTAAAGATCGACAATCCAAATTATTTTTTTCACGAATAACCCTCAAAGCTCCATCAATGTATGCCAAATTTCTGACATTACTCTAACTCCAACAGACTTTGAGAAAGCCATTGACAACATACCCATGCACTCAACCCCAGGCCCAGAATCGTGGAACTCTGTGTTCATTAAGAACTGCAAGAAACCCCTTTCGCGTGCTCTAAGTATACTTTGGAGAAGGAGCTAAGAAATGGGTGAAATTCTAGTCGCTAAAAACAACGGATATAGCCCCACTCCATAAAGGTGGCAGCAAAGCAATAGCTAAGAACCATAGACCAATAGCTCTAACGCCCCACATCATAAAAATCTTTGAAAGAGTACTAAGAAGCATGATTGCAAACCACTTGGATTCCCAAAAACTGCACAATCCAGGGCAACATGGGTTCAGAGCAGGTCGCTCCTGCCTCTCACAACTACTGGATCACTATGAAATGGTCTTGGATGCACTGGAAGAAAAACAGAATGCAGATGTAATATACACAGACTTTATAAAAACCTTGGATAAATGCGATCATAGTGTCACAGCGCACAAAATGCGTGCTAAAGGGAGAACTGGCAAAGTGGGCAGATGGATCTTCAACTTTCTAACCAATCGAACACAAAATGTAGTGGTAAACAGAGTTAAATCGGAAGCTAGCATAGTGAAAAGCTCTGTTCCACAAGGCACAGTACTCGCCTCCATCCTGTTCTTCATCCTCATATCAGACATAGACAGAGATGTAATCCACAGCACCTTTGCAGACGATAGTAGGATCTGCATGACATTATCATCTCCAAGAAGTTATTAACCAAGTTTTCCAGTGGGCAAAGGGAAAACAATATGATGTTCAATGAAGACAAATTCCAACTACTCCATTATGGAAAACTGGAGGAGATAATAATTAGAACTGAGTATACTACAAACTCTGAAAGGATCTCACTTTCAAGGATCACAACAGTGCCACGATCACAACTGCGAAGTAAATGATAGGATGAATAACGAGAACGTGTAAAACAAGAGATGCCAAGCCAATGATGATCCTTTTTAAATCACTTGTTCTCTTTAGGCTGGAATACTGTTGTACATTAACATATCCGTTCAAGGCAGGTGAAATTGCAGATATAGAGAATGTACAGAGAACCTTACTGCACATATAAGTTCTATCAAACACCTTAACTACTGGGAACGCTTGGAAGCGCTTGACTTGTACTCGCTGGAATGCAGGCGAGAGAGATGTATCATAATCTTCACTTGGAAAATCCTAGAATGAATGGTCTCTAATCTGGACACATAAATCACTCCCTAAGAAAGCAAAAGACTGGGCAGGTGGTGCAAAATACCCCCAATGAAAAGTAGGGGCACCATTAGTACACCAAGAGAAAACACAATAAGTGTTTGGGGCCCAAGACTGTTCAACAACCTCCCATCAAGCATTAGGGGAATTACTAACAGACCCTTGGCTGCCTTCAAGAGGGAGATGGACAGATACTTAAAGTCGGTGCAGGATCAGCTAGGTTGTGGTTCGTATGTTGGACTACATGCAGCCAGAAGTAACAGACTGGTTGATCAGGCCCTCATCCATCAGGAGGCCTGGTCGTGGACCGAGCCGCGAGGGCGTTGATCCCCGGAATACCTTCCAGGTAGACACTGATTTTCGCAGTTAATGGCATATGTGGAGAAATTTCTCCAGGAGGGGAGGTATCGATTCTTTCAGCCCTTTTCAAATGAGGGGCCCAGCCCTCTCAGAAAGAGGCAATGATGTCTTGTTTGCTACCCATCAAGTAATTGGACACAGATGTACCAGACTAGACATGCCACTTCCTTGTAAAATACGTCACGGCTGACCACTGTTGTAATTTGGATGGGTTAATGAGAGATGATCGATCTCTTACAGCAGTAGGAAAATTAAGAAAATCCTGTATCCATTTTAATACCATGTCAAAGATAGCATATACAGTCGTCTAAGCCCAGACAGCAAGAAATAAAACATTCTGCATTGCTTCCTGTAGACGTTTGGCAAGAGAAACATGCTTGATCGACACTTCTTTTGTATGTCGAGATGACGCCCAGGGCACGCTGGGCAAGCGAGGGGCGGCAGGGAATTAAATTACTTTTAATACTACCAGAGGGAACATTAACACCGGGATAACAGATAAAGAACTCTGTTCCACGCGTTTTTGTGCATAAAAGACAATCCACATTAGCGGTATATTACAGAGAAGTGTGCGCAGCTTCCTGTAGTGACATTACTGTGAATAGACAAATATTGAAGAATGTAAGAGGGACATTGCGAGTGTAACAAAGTTCCAGACTAGGACGTGTGACATTCCTCAAGACTTATTCAATCAAGACACCGGATTCCTGTCGAGAAGGTGCCTACAACACCTAAGCTCACGTTACAAAGAGCGAGGTAGGTTTGATCTTACTTGTCATGCAATAGACTGTGTAGTTCTTGTGTCACAAGGGGTTCAAATCTTCCTATAGTGGGCAGTTAGGTGTGGGCTTTTTAGCCCAACCCAGTGAGTATTAGCATTGTTCAGTATTCAGTTACTGAATGTATATTGCTATACGCTGCTCAGGGGCAATTATTCACATACTCACTTTAAACTTACTTGTCCCTAACAGCTACGTGGTGGTAGAACACACTGGGTTACGTGGGGGATCTTTCTGGCCGCAGCTGCAGAAAGTTGACCCAGCAACCAAGATAAGTACAGTGTTACCTGTGTTCCTATACAAATTGTTGGTGTTCCACTAATGTAATTTTACCACAGCATAAACAAATTTTCACTCTACTTATTTGGCAGAAAACACCCTTGCCAAATAGCCCAAAGTCTCTGGTATGTCTTATTCGGCACAATATATATATATATATATATATATATATATATATATATATATATATATATATATATTTATATATATTGGTAAAGTGTATGGTAGAGTTATTATTGAAAGAATTAAGAGTAAGACGGAGAGCAGAATAGCAGATGAACAAGGTGGCTTTAGGAAAGGTAGGGGGTGTGTAGACCAAGTGTTTGCAGTAAAACATATAGGTGAACAGTATTTGGATAAGGGTAAAGAGGTTTTTGTGGCATTTATGGATTTGGAAAAGGGGTATGATAGGGTGGATAGGGGGGCAATGTGGCAGATGTTGCAGGTGTATGGAATAGGAGGTAGGTTACTGAAAGCAGTGAAGAGCTTTTATGAGGCTAATGAGGCTCAGGTTAGAGTGTGTAGGAGAGAGGGAGATTATTTCCCGGTAAAAGTAGGCCTTAGACAGGGATGTGTGATGTCACCGTGGTTGTTCAATATATTTATAGATGGTGTTGTAAGAGAAGTGAATGCGAGGGTCTTGGCAAGAGGTGTGGGGTTAAAAGACAAAGAATCAAATACAAAGTGGGAGTTGTCACAGTTGCTTTTTGCTGATGACACTGTGGTTTTGGGAGATTCTGAAGAGAAGTTGCAGAGGTTGGTGGATGAATTTGGTAAGGTATGTAAAAGAAGAAAATTGAAAGTGAATATAGGAAAGAGTAAGGTGATGAGGATAACAAAAAGATTAGGTGACGAAAGATTGGATATCAGATTGGAGGAAGAGAGTATGGAGGAGGTGAATGTATTCAGATATTTGGGAGTGGACATGTCAGCAGATGGGTCTATTAAGGATGAGGTGAATCATAGAATTGATGAGGGGAAAAGGGTGAGTGGTGTACTTCGGAGTCTGTGGAGACAAAGAACTGTGTCCATGGAAGTAAAGAGGGGAATGTATGAGAGTATAGTTATACCAACACTCTTATATGGGTGTGAAGCATGGGTGATGAATGTCGCAATGAGGAGAAGGCTGGAGGCAGTGGAGATGTCATGTCTGAGGTCAATGTGTGGTGTGAATATAATGCAGCTTCTTGAGCTTGATTTGACCTGAGCGTCGGTAAGGTGGGGAAGGAAGAAGGATGGGTAAGGATGGAAATTGGGAAGTAGGTGGGAGGGGGGAGGGAGAGGTTAGGGTTGTAATGGTAAGTGGCCTATCCACTTTGGCACAACATAATAAGTGTGTGTGTGTATGTAGAGTTATACATAAGTAAATTTTAAGAGGAGGATATGCTTTAATCCCATCAGTTGCACACAGGTATACTGTTGTATCACAGCATGACACTGAGTTGGAGGAAAGCATGCTATTTGTAGTACATTTTTTTTTTTTTTTTCGGGCAAGGCTGCTGCAACAGGTGGTAGTTGCTGGGCTTTCGATGTTGATGGATGGTAGCCCGGAGCTGGTCGAGCAGTTATTGTTGCAACAGGTGGTAGTTGCTGGGCTTACGATGTTGTTGGTGGCTAGCCCGGAACTGTTCAAGCAGTTTCTGAGGTGGTGTCCTAAAATAGGAAGTTCGTAGGTGTTACAAAGTTAGTTGTAAGATGTAGTTTGGAAAGGTAGGTCACCCATAAATGGGGAGTACTTATCTATGTTGTTGAACATAGACTGGGTCTGGTGGTATCCACTCTTCTGGTTCGACGGGGAGATCACTCAGGATTCTTGGTCGTGGGTAGTTATCATTGTGAATGTAGCGCCTAACTCTTTGTTGTAGAGTCATTCTTTGGGTTCGGTGGGGGTGTGGTGATGACATAGTCGGTTGTGTTTACTGGATGGGGGTTTTTTCTCCATCAGGTACATATAGTTCTTGCATGTCATAAAGCTGTTTCTTCGCTAGTTTATCTATCCTTACATTAATTGCAGTGATTTCTTGTTGTACATGTAGGTCTTCACTTCTGATTCTGTCGCTTAATCTGGTCCCAGTGATAAAGCGGAGAGCTTTGTTCTGGACTCGTTGAAGCCGCAGCCTGTTGGTTTTAGTTGTTAGTGCCAGGGGTACACAAGGGTATTCCAACAGAGGTCTGATCATCATCTTGTATAGGTGCTTCTTGATGTGGGGGGGGGTGCTTCTTTGAATCTGAATAGTTGGCTGAGGCGGCTTTAGCTAGGTTCACTTTTAGAGATGTGAGAGGTGGAGTTAAGTAATCTGTCGATCTCATATCCCAGGATTTTGTTTGGGTTTCTGATATCGACCCTTGTTCCTCTTATTGAGATACCTCCTTTGTCTTCTATGGTTGATGGGAGACAGCCAATGGTGCTGATGAGGACTTCTCTGGGTTAGTTGTGATTCTCCACTTTTTCTCCCAGTTAGCAGTTCTTCGTAGTTCCTCATTCATTTTCGCTATTACTCTCCTGTATTTTGTTGCACCTGTTATGGGCGCGGATGACACTACATGAATCACGTCGTCTGCAAATTGGGTGATGATGGTGTCGTTATGTTCTGGTTGAGGAGGTCATTTACATAGATATTGAAGAGTATGGGGCTAAGGCATGAGCCTTGTGGTACGCCAGCTGTTGGGGTGAATGGGACTGCAGATTTGCCATTAAAGTTGGGGATGATGCTTCTGCCTGTTAGGAAATTGAATATGAGCCTGAAAAAGGTCCAGTTGTAGTCTGGTAGATCGGCAAGTTTGAATATAAGCCCATCGTGCCAGAGGCTGTCGAAGGCTTTGTGAACGTCCCTCGTTGCAATTAGGGCCAGGTTTC
>WNWK01050770.1:0-12716 GCA_009830355.1 Cherax destructor | reverse complement strand
GAGAGCCACTGGCATGCCATGGCATTAGGGGCACTTTATTCTAGAGACTTATTCACTAAGAAATTTAATGCTAAAGAAATTGATTGAGTTTTTCTAGTTCTGTATTATTTAAATTATTAAATGGTTATACATACTATTAAAAGAAATACAAGAGAAATTGGTTGAGTTTAATCTAGTTGTAGAATTTATTTCAAATTACAGTATGTTGATGCTATACTAGTATAATAACAATACTAGAAATAGTTTTTAGAGTTTCTTCTAGATATTTTTTTTATTTCAAATTAAAAAAATGATGATACTATAAGATTTTAAATGACAAAATGATGATATGAAATTGCAACAAAGTGTTAAGGAGGATGAACATATCAAATTGAGATCATCTTAAGTAAAATAATTTTGGGGTTTTTGGAAGTTTGTTACAGTATGAGTATTTAGTATAGGGTGAGTAGGTTCCTATGGGGTGCATAATAAATATATTAAACTAAAAAAACACTGGCGGTGGGTGACGAACACTAATTCTGAAACTGAGTTAGTTATAATATAACAATAATAATAATTAATAATAAAATATTTTTATTATGGTAGTTTTAAAGCTTCTCAACAAACGAGGATCATTAAGGCTGCACGGTCCCCTTTTCATAACCAAAGACCATAACATTGTATCAATCCTCTGCCAGAAAAATGACAGGATGGATAATGAGAACCTTCAAAACTAGGGATGCCAAGCCCTGATGAACTCTTCAGGTCGCTTGTTCTATCTAGGCTGGAATATTGCTGGAGTTTACCTGGAGAGAGTTCCAGGGTCAACGCCCCTGCGGCCCGGTTGGTGACCAGGCCTGATCAACCAGGCTGTTACTGCTGGCCGCACGCAGTCCAACGTACGAACCACAGCCTGGCTGGTCAGTACCGACTTTAGGTGCCTGTCCAGTGCATGCTGCACTCTAACAGCACCTTTCACCATGACAGCCATCAGGGGAGAAAAGATATTAGGAAACCTGATGATCACTTTGATGGTGGACTACTGGACATTGGTCTGTGACAGCTATACCCATGTTAATAAGCCTGACAACTGTGATGGAAATATGTTTGCATGACTGTATTTCTTTTGTTAGTTATGCATATATATATATATATATATATATATATATATATATATATATATATATATATATATATATAGAAGAGTGGGCGTATAAGATAAGATAAGAGTTTGTTGGGATTTTAACCTCGAAGGGTTAGCCACCCAGGATAACCCAAGAAAGTCAGTGCTTCATCGAGGACTTCTGTCTTATTTCCATTGGGTCCTTAATCTTGTCCCCCAAGTTGAGACCCACACTAGTCGAGTAACACCCAGGTTCCTACTTGCTTACTAGGTTTAGAAAAACAGGTTTTTGTTGTAACATGCACCATACTTAATATATATGCCTAATATTACCTAATATTGGTAGATAGCATAATATAGTTCTTCAACCACACATAATCAAAATATTGATAACAAGTTTTTGATGAAACCTAAGTGATATAAAGACTAACCAGGCTCACATTCATGATCAGCGCATCAAAGTTACCTTAATAAAACAACCAATTTGGTTCTGAACTGCGTAAAAGTTAAATTTTGTTGGCTAGTGTTATTATCGATACAATATCACAGTGCCGAGTGAAGTGAATATAAAACACTGTGTATCTCGGGGCCCTGATAACCCCAACCTCGTCTCACACACTGAGTGCCAGTGGTTCAGCCCAAAGGGCCCGGGTAAAATTATTAATCGAAATCTTTTATTTCTACAAGTACATGTAGAAGGTATACAGGCCTAGCTGACATCAATGGATGCGACTAACACCCAATCCCATTTTATGATAGGTGAACAGGGACGGCAGGTCCCCATGGAAACATCCTAATGTTTTCCAGCCGTACCGGATCGACCCCCGGACCTCAGTAGGAGCTGGTGCGCTGGCAACCCGGGTACGGGACTTCCTCCCACCTGTTCCCCCGTTCACCCTAGTAAGCAAGTAGGAACCTGGGTTTTTAGTCGACTAGTGTGGTCTCAATTTGGGGGGACAAGATTAAGGACCCCAATGGAAATAAGACAGAAGTCCTCGATGAAGCACTGACTTTCTTGGGTTATCCTGGGTGGCTAACCCTTCGGGGTTAAAAATCCGAACAAACTCTTATCTTATCTTATACGCCCGACTCTTCTACTATCCACTTACAGCCCGTCAAGGCGCCATGATGCCGGTGAAGGGCTCTTGGTCTACCTGGAAGGCATTCCGGGGATCGACGTCCTCGCGGCCCGGTCTTTCCAGGCCTCGGTGGATCAGGGCCTATCAGCAGGCTGTTACTGCTGGCTGCACGTAGTCCAACGTGAACCACAGCCCGGCTGATCAGGCACTGACTTTAGGTATTTCCAGCTCCCTCTTGAAGACAACCAGAGGTCTGTTGGTAATCCCCCTTTTGCCTGGTGGGAGGCTGTTGGCCTCAAATTTGATTGCTTCCCGTTCCCCAGGCTTAATTGTTTGATTTTATTCCTTGCAAAATGTATAATCGTTTGACCTTAATTATGTTTATCACCTCCAAATGCTCTGACTATGAGGGGCGATTGTAACACTCCTATGTCAGTAACCTGGCATGGTATATAAAACTGTATGATATGCAAAAAATGAGAGCAAGCCTGTTTTGACAACCTTTCGCTGACAGGCAAGTTTGAAAACCTTGTCATGTGAGCAAAGCTATCCCGATGTCGGCTTCGTTTTTGCCTTTCAAACTCTGCTATAATTAGAAGTAACGGTGTGATGGGTTCTTTCCTAAATGGTCTTAAAATACATGATAAAACAGATAAGGTTTATCGATAGGGGGTTTTGTGTCCACAGGCAGAGATAAAATTATAACTCTAGGCTACCTGGCATAGGTAGAGACACTGGGCATGCTTCCTTACATCAACTGTCCTGTTCACCTAACAAAAAGTAGGTACATGGGTGTTAGTCGACTGTTGTGGGTCGCATCCTGGGATAGGGCTGAGGAAGGATAACAGCTCTTAGCCTGTGAAACTGATGTGTATAAACAAGAAAAGAAAGTCAGGTAACACCCGTCAGCCCATGTCATCAGGATACAGGAAGAACTACACGAGCCCCGGTGGCCTGGTGGCTAAAGCTCTCGTTTCACGCACGGAGGGCCCGGGTTCAATTTCCGGCGGGGTGGAAACAATTCAAGTGTTTCCTTACATACAACAGGCCTAGTGTCTAATCGACATGTACCTAGGACAAAATGGTAACTAACTAATGAGTATGGGGCTTCTAGCAGACTTAGACGGGACTACTGCCAAAGGATAGATATGAGATATGTAATAACATTATCGATTAACTCGCCAGTTTTCTTTCTTTATGTAATATGGGGACCAAAACTGAATAACAAGTAATTCAATGAGGTGTAACAGGTTATACTGCTGTGTCAATTTGTGTCTGTTGTTTGAACTGAAAACTTGTAATTATAAATCCTAGTATTTCCCCGTAACTGCTCGTCAAATTGAGGATATAACTTAACCATTCCCGGTTCCCCATTCAGTTAACAAGTTACCAACACATTCATAATCATGTTTAATGTTGTATTCAAAATGCATTACCAAAATTCTATGAAACGTGACGTTAATTTTTTACTCTCTAAACACTGCTTATTTTATTTATATTTTTTTCTATATCACCTACGACAATTTAAAAAAGTTTGGGCCAAGAACTAATCTTCAGTGAACTTACCCGTCTGCACTTCAGCCATTCAGATAGTCCACAACACCAGCAAGATTACCCTTTGTTCATACTACTGCAGCATTGTTGTTCATTTTCTACTGCAACATTGTTGTTCATTACTACTGAACATTGTTGTTATTACTACTGCAACATTGTTGTTCATTACTACTGCAACATTGTTGTTCATTACTACTGCAACATTGTTGTTTATTACTACTGCAACATTGTTGTTCTACACCAATTGTTGTTTATTACTACTGCAACATTTTTTGTTCATTACTAGCAACATTGTTGCATTACTACTGCAACATTGTTGTTCATTACTACTGCAACATTGTTGTTCATTACTACTGCACATTGTTGTTCATTACTACGCAACATTGTTGTTCATTACTACTGCAACATTGTTGTTCATTACTACTGCAACATTGTTGTTCATTATTTACTGCAACATTGTTGTTCATTACTACTGCAACATTGTTGTTCATTACTGCAACATTGTTGTTCATTACTACTGAATTGTTGTTCATTACTACTGCAACATTGTTGTTCATTACTACTGCAACATTGTTGTCATTACTACTGCAACATTGTTGTTCATTACTACTGCAACATTGTTGTTTATTACTACTGCAACATTGTTGTTCATTACTACTGCAACATTGTTGTTCATTACTACTGCAGCATTGTTGTTCATTACTACTGCAACATTGTTGTTCATTACTACTGCAACATTGTTGTTCATTACTACTGCAACATTGTTGTTCATTACTACTGCAACATTGTTGTTCATTACTACTGCAACATTGTTGTTCATTACTACTGCAACATTGTTGTTCATTACTACTGCAACATTGTTGTTCATTACTACTGCAACATTGTTGTTCATTACTACTGCAACATTGTTGTTCATTACTACTGCAACATTGTTGTTCATTACTACTGCAACATTGTTGTTTTATTACTACTCAACATTGTTGTTCATTACTACTGCAACATTGTTGTTCATTACTACTGCAACATTGTTGTTCATTACTACTGCAACATTGTTGTTCATTACTCTGCAACATTGTTGTTATTACTACTGCAACATTGTTGTTCATTACTACTGCAACATTGTTGTTCATTACTACTACATTGTTGTTCATTATTTGACTTGTTTTATTACTACTGAACATTGTTGTCATTACTACTGCAACATTGTTGTTCATTACTACTGCAACATTGTTGTTTATTACTACTGCAACATTGTTGTTCATTACTACTGCAACATTGTTGTTCATTACTACTGCAACATTGTTGTTCATTACTACTGCAACATTGTTGTTTATTACTACTGCAACATTGTTGTTCATTACTACTGCAACATTGTTGTTCATTACTACTGCAACATTGTTGTCATTCTACTGCAACATTGTTGTTCATTACTACTGCAACATTGTTGTTATTACTACTGCAACATTGTTGTTCATTCTACTGCAACATTGTTGTTTATTACTACTGCAACATTGTTGTTCATTACTACTGCAACATTGTTGTTCATTACTACTGCAACATTGTTGTTCATTACTACTGCAACATTGTTGTTCATTACTACTGCAACATTGTTGTTCATTACTACTGCAACATTGTTGTTCATTACTACTGCAACATTGTTGTTTATTACTACTGCAACATTGTTGTTCATTACTACTGCAACATTGTTGTTCATTACTACTGCAACATTGTTGTTCATTACTACTGCAACATTGTTGTTCATTACTACTGCAGCATTGTTGTTCATTACTACTGCAACATTGTTGTTATACTACTGCAACATTGTTGTTCATTACTAGCAACATTGTTGTTCATTACTACTGCAACATTGTTGTTCATTACTCTCAACATTGTTGTTCATTACTATGCAACATTGTTGTTCATTACTACTGCAACATTGTTGTTCATTACTCTGCAACATTGTTGTTCATTCTCAACATTGTTGTTCAATAATTTTTTCATTCTGCAACATTGTTGTTTATTACTACTGCAACATTGTTGTTTATTACTACTGCAACATTGTTTTCATTCACTGCCTTTTTATTACTACTGCAACATTGTTGTTCATTACTACTGCAGCATTGTTGTTCATTACTACTGCAACATTGTTGTTATTACTACTGCAACATTGTTGTTCATTCTACTGCAACATTGTTGTTTATTACTACTGCAACATTGTTGTTCATTACTCTGCAACATTGTTGTTCATTACTACTGCAACATTGTTGTTCATTACTACTGCACATTGTTGTTATTACTACTGCAACATTGTTGTTCATTACTACTGCAACATTGTTGTTCATTACTACTGCAACATTGTTGTTCATTACTACTGCAACATTGTTGTTCATACTACTGCAACATTGTTGTTATTACTACTGCAACATTGTTGTTCATTACTACTGCAACATTGTTTTTATTACTACTGCAACATTGTTGTTCATTACTACTGCAACATTGTTGTTCATTACTACTGCAACATTGTTGTTATTACTACTGCAACATTGTTGTTCATTACTACTGCAGCATTGTTGTTCATTACTACTGCAACATTGTTGTTTATTACTACTGCAACATTGTTGTTCATTACTACTGCAACATTGTTGTTCATTACTACTGCAACATTGTTGTTTATTACTACTGCAACATTGTTGTTCATTACTACTGCAGCATTGTTGTTCATTATCTGCAACATTGTTGTTCATTACTACTGCAACATTGTTGTTCATTACTACTGCAACATTGTTGTTTATTACTACTGAACATTGTTGTTCATTACTACTGCAGCATTGTTGTTATTACTACTGCACATTGTTGTTCATTACTGCAACATTGTTGTTCATTACTACTGCAACATTGTTGTTCATTACTACTGCAACATTGTTGTTCATTACTACTGCAACATTGTTGTTCATTACTACTGCAGCATTGTTGTTCATTACTACTGCAACATTGTTGTTCATTACTACTGCAACATTGTTGTTCATTACTACTGCAGCATTGTTGTTCATTACTACTGCAACATTGTTGTTCATTACTACTGCAGCATTGTTGTTCATTACTACTGCAACATTGTTGTTCATTACTACTGCAACATTGTTGTTCATTACTACTGCAACATTGTTGTTCATTACTACTGCAACATTGTTGTTCATTACTACTGCAACATTGTTGTTTATTACTACTGCAACATTGTTGTTTATTACTACTGCAACATTGTTGTTCATTACTACTGCAACATTGTTGTTTATTACTACTGCAACATTGTTGTTCATTACTACTGCAACATTGTTGTTCATTACTACTGCAACATTGTTGTTTATTACTACTGCAACATTGTTGTTCATTACTACTGCAGCATTGTTGTTCATTACTACTGCAACATTGTTGTTCATTACTACTGCAACATTGTTGTTCATTACTACTGCAACATTGTTGTTTATTACTACTGCAACATTGTTGTTCATTACTACTGCAACATTGTTGTTCATTACTACCTGGAGAGTCTACCTGGAGAGAATTCCAGGGGTCAACGCCCCCGCGGCCCGGTCCGTGACCAGGCCTCTTGTTGGACCAGAGCCTGATCAACCAGGCTGTTACTGCTGGCCGCACGCAGTCCAACGTACGAACCACAGCCCGGCTGATCAGGTACCGACTTGAGGTGCCTGTCCAGTGCCTGCTTGAAGACAGCCAGGGGCTTGTTGGTAATCCCCCTGATGTATGCTGGGAGGCAGTTGAACAATCTTGGGCCCCTCACACTTATTGTGTTGTCCCTCAACGTGCTAGTGGCACCCCTGCTCTTCATTGGGGGAATGTTACATCGCCTGCCGAGTCTTTTGCTTTCGTAGGGAGTGATTTTTGTGTGCAAGTTTGGTACTAAGCCCTCGAGAATTTTCCATGTGTATATAATAATGTATTCTCCCGCCTGCGTTCTAGAGTACAGGTTTAGGAACTTCAAGCGTTCCCAGTAGTTGAGGTGGTTAATCGCACTTATGCGTGCCGTGAAGGTTCTCTGCACATTTTCAAGGTCAGCAATTTCACCCGCCTTGAAAGGTGCAGTTAGTGTGCAGCAATATTCCAGCCTAGATAGAACAAGCGATCTGTAAAGTGTCAACATGGGCTTGGCATCCCTGGTTTTGAAGGTTCTCATTATCCATCCTGTCATTTTTCGAGCAGATGCAATTGCTACATTGTTATGGTCCTTGAAGGTGAGATCCTCTGACATGAACACTCCCAGGTCTTTGACATTAGTTTTTCGCTCTATTGTGTGGTTGGAATTAGTTTTGTACTCCGATGAGATTTTAATTTCTTCATTGCTTTTCCCGTATCTGAGTAATTGAAATTTCTCATCATTGAACTTCATATTGTTTTCTGCAGCCCATTTAAAGATTTGGTTTATGTCTGCTTGAGTCTTGCAGTGTCTTCAACGGTGGACACTGTCATAGATTCGGGTGTCATCTGCAAAGGAAGACACAGCACTGTGGCTTATATCCCTGTCAATGTCTGATATGAGGATGAGGAATAGGATGGAGCAAGTACTGTGCCTTGTGGAACAGGGGCTTTTCACAGTAGCTGCCTCAGACTTTACTCTGTTGACTACTACTCTTTGTGTTCTATGTGTTAGGAAATTATAAATCCATCTACCAACTTTTCCTGTTATTCCTTTATCACGCATTTTGTGTGCTTTGAAGAATGAAAGTTATTGCTGAATTTGGTTGTCTTAAACATTAATGTAAACAGTAATTATACTAAACACTGAAACAGTTGATTACCAACAGTCTAATTATTCAGGGACCGGAAGTCGTGATTACCGGACGAAGGATCGATCCTCCACTACTCCTGCTGGATGCCCCAAACGGGTTTGGTGCTTCATGAAATGTAGTACTGATATAGTTGAAATTTCTGCGTAGGGTTATGACATAATCCCATCTTAAAGGGAAATACTTAATAATCTGTGAGGAGAAAACCGACTGGAAAATCAAGTGCCCTTCTCTGACAAAGCCATGATTATTATTATATTCATGGATAAGCACTAAACCAGTAAGAGCCATACAGCCCCTGGAGAAAGGAAGATAAACTGGTTTAAGCTAAGGAGACTGAGGATGGCTCCTTAACTGGCATAAAGAACCCTCCTCCGGTATTAAGAAGCACCGCCCTTGAAGGGAACAAAGCTTTGATCGAGTCTTACCTCCTGGTGGCTTCCTACATCTACTGGAGGAGCAGTATTCTCAGCTTCGCCCTCCAGGTTACTCATAATTCTTTCAGTGGTTTCCTGTGAATAAATTGGAGCTTTATTAATCACTTATATTATAATGGTATCAAATACGTATTATTATAACGAACAAATTTTTCACTTTTCATTTGCACTAGTAATAGCACCATCTACACCTCTGGTTTATCCTCTATTACCATAGTTTCTTCAAGTCGTCGCCTTTTTCGTGGGATCTGGATCATCGGTAAACAGTTTGTGTGTGTGTGTGTATATATATATAATATATATATATATATATATATATATATATATATATATATATATATATATATATATATATGTGTGTGTGTGTAAATAATGTCATGCCGAATAGGTAAAACTTGTGATTTTAGCTTAAATAGCAAAGCACTTTCGATTAAGGCAAGCGAAAATTTGTGTATGAAATAATTCGCAAAATCATTATGAACCTAACGAAAAATATATATTTCATTGTGTTTGTTTATTACTAAATTATTGTAAACTTATCTAAAATATATTTAGTTGATTAGGCTAAATTAAATTGCGCTTGTTATAATAAGGTTAGGTTAGTTTTCTAGGTTCTTTGGTACAAAATTATTAATTTTTACAATAACATGAATGAAAAAAAAAAATATTTTTAAACGTTAAGAGAAAATTTTAGAAATGACTTTATTTTAATTGAGTTCTTGCTACGTTTACCTATTCGGCAATGACATATATATATATATATATATATATATATATATATATATATATATATATATATTGTGTGTGTGTGTGTGTGGTACCACCTATTTGTGGTTGCAGGTCGAGTCATAGCTCCTGGCCCCGCCTCTTCACTGATTGCTACTAGGTCCTCTCTCTCCTGCTCCATGAGCTTTATCAAACTTTCTCTTAAAACTATATATGGTTCCTGCCTCCAAATCGTCTGACTGACCATCCATTCCGATCCACCCCCAGTACAGCTGGAAAACATTAGGACGTATTTCCATAAGACACCTGTTGTCCCTCACCCGTCAGTAAATGGGTCCTGGGTGTTAGCGTACTTTCTAGGCCATTCCACTTCCTGGCAACTCTATGACTGAAGAAATACTTCCTAACATCCCTTTGACTCAAGGAGTCTTCAACTTCCAATTTGACCCCTTGTTTCTGTGTCCCTCTCTGGAACATCCTTTGACCACCTTGTTAATTCCTCGCAGTGTTTTATGTCGTTATATGCTTCCCTAACCTCGTGTCTTCCAGTGTCGTCAGGCCGATTTCCTTAACCTTCTTCGTAGGACAATCCCCTTAGCTCTGGGACTAGTCTTGTTGCAAACCTTTGCACTTTCTCTAATTTCTTGACGTGCTTAACCAGGTGTGTATTCCAAACTGGTGCTGCATACTGAGGCCATAGGCTGACCTCACCAACCAGTGTAAATTGTCACAGCTCTTGCCTTGGCAGAAAGGGTGAGAATATGGAAGAATCCTGGCGCCGGTAGTCCAGGTCTCATTGTTCGAGAAGTTTACCCTTGGTGTGATAACTGTGGACGCAGGTCCTACCACACGTGGTGTACGCCCATGGGGAGGGTGAACCCCTAAATCTGGTTGGGCCGGTGAGCGGAGCTCTGGAGTCTGGACACCTGAGTGTGTAGTGGGCCACGCAGGGCGAAGCCCGGTCAATTCGCTGGTGAATTGAGTAGCAAGTCCGTGTTACTGATAACATCCTCCCCTGGTAATAAGTCTCCAAGGTCGATTATTATACTATGTAATTTCCGAAAGAATATGTTGTATTCCCTCTCTTTATTTTATTAAATAAACTATAGCCACTGTTCCCATTTTTATTTATACCTTCTTATGCTATTCCCTATTCTGTTAAGCACTGGATAATACAGACTGCTAACTTGCTGGATACAACAGGCAGAGTGGGTAAAGGTCTCACAATACTCCAATTTGGGCCTGACGTACATGGTGTACAGTCTTAAACTATTCCTTATTGAGGTATCGGAACGCTATTCTTAGGATTGCCAGGCCCATATGCTGCAGCAGTTATCTGGTTGATGCGCCTCAGGAGATGTGCTCGGTGTTATACTCACCCCAGGTTCTTTTCCTTGAGTGAGGTTTGTAGTCTTGGGCCCCCCTAGACTATACTCTGTCTGCGGTCTTCTTTGCTCTTCCCGATCTTCATGACTTTGCATTTGGCGGTTAAATTCGAGGAGCCAGTGTACTCACCTATTTGTACCCATATTTGTGGTTGCAGGGATGAGTTAGCTCCCTGGCCCCGCCTCTTGCTGTCCGCTACTGGGTCTCTTCTCTCCCCGCTCCATGAGCTTTATCATACCTTGTCTTAAAGCTATGTATGGTTCCTGACTCCACTATATCGTTTGCTAGACTATTCCCACTTCCTGACTACCTATGGCTAAGAAATGCTTCCTAACATCCCTTGACTCATCTGAGTCTTCAGCTTCCAATGTGCCCCTTGTTTCTGTGTTCCCCTCTGGGAAAATCCAGCACCATCTACCTTTGATTCCCGAGTATTTTGTATGTCGTTATCATGTCTCCTCTAACCCTTCTGTCCTCCAGTGTTGTTAGTCCTATTTCCCCCAACCTTTCTTCGTAGGACAGTCCCCTGAGTTGTGGAACTAACCTTGTCGCAAACCTTGCACTTTCTCTAATTTCTTGACGGCTTGACCAGGTGTGGGTTCCAGACTGGTGCGATACTCTAGTATGGGCCTGATACAGGTGTACAGTGTCTTGAATGATTCCTTGTTAAGGTAATGGAACGCTAATCTTAGGGTTTGCAGTCGCCCATAGCTGCCGCAGTTATCTGGTTGAGTGCTTCCGAGACGTGCTTGGTGTTATACTAATCCCAAGGTCTTTCTCATTTGACGAGGTTTGTAGTCTTTGTCCACCTAGCCTGTACTCTGTCAGCGGTCTTTTGCCCTTCCCGATCTTCATGACTTTGCATTTGGGGGGATTAAATTCGAGAAGCCAGTTGCTAGACCAGATGTCAAGCTTGTCCAGGTCCTTTGAAGTCCTGCTTGTCTCATCCGAGGGTTCCATTTTCACATCATCTGCAAACAGAGACACTTCTGAGTCTATCCCGTCCGTCATGTCATTCCCATATACCAAGAATAGCACTGGTCCTAGGACTGACCCTGCGGCCCCTGCCCCGTCACAGGCGCCCACTGTGATACCCCATCAACCCCTGACCTTGTTGCCTTCCTGTGAGGTATTCCCCGATCCATTCCAGTGCCCTTTCCCGTTATAACACACTTTGTCTTCCAGCTTTTTTCTAATTTTCGTGTCTTACCTCCCCCGTTTTTGTATTTTGAATCCAGGAGGTTTGTTCAGGATTTGCCTTCCATGAATCTGTGCTGTCTGGTGTTTATTATCCATGCCGTTCCGATGCTCCACCATTCTTTTCCCGATGATTTTCTCCAAGACTTTTTACACTATACACTAAGTGAAAACCGTCTATAGTTTAGGCTCTTTTCGTCTCCTTTTAAAAGGGGACTAGTTTGGGCCTTTTCCATACCTCGTAGCTCCAGTTTCAAGGATGTGTAATATTTGGAAGTGGACACCAGTATTCTGCTCCCTTCCAAAAGGCCCCCGGGAGATATTGTCGACCCCCCTTTTTGGGATCAAGGTCACTGAGTAACTTTACCTCCCCCCAGTAAAGGGCCATCCAACACTTGATATATTCCCTTGTTGTCCCTGTCCTGCTACCAGCTGT
>WNWK01050769.1:0-10000 GCA_009830355.1 Cherax destructor | reverse complement strand
TTAAGGGTCTTCAATCTTTCTTCATATGGATGATTTCTAATGCTATGAATTAACTTTTTCATTCATCGCTGAATGTTTTCAAACGAATTTACAGTTGACCCCTGGTGTTCGTAGTCATCGGAGTTCATAAAAAACTTTCATAAAAACATTGGTTCGGTGATTGTAGATCAGCTCGGAGATCGTAATTTGTCCAGGACGCGTATGCCTTGCCTGCGCGGCCCGACACTCCATTCAGAGTTAGTGTGCCATTGTTTACCAGCGAGTGACGGTCACTCGTTAAATAAGCCACTGTTAAATAATCCACCATGGGCCCAAAGAAAGCTCCTAGTGCCAGCCCTGTAGTAAAGGGCTGAGAGGGAAGAATGTGTCTTCTTAAGTGATTCAGTGATTCTACAATATGTTATGATACTAAAGCAGCAGGAGTTGATAAAGGCTATAGTGCCAGCCAGCGATAAAGTGTAGCATTAGCAGTGTAGCAAGTAAGTTAAGTGATTAAGCGATAGAAAAATGACGACACGAAACTTAACTCCTTTAATGTTGTTGGAGTTATATAGGGCAACTGACAACACCGCCGTGTGTCTGGCGGCCATCACTATGTAAGGCTTATCTTTCAGTGGCCCTTATACACCCAACAACAAACAACACCAGTCCTCACATTCATAATGACATTTTATTCATGCTAGAGTACAGTGGACCCCCGCAAATAGGCCGGTCTGATTATCAGCCAGCTCGAAAATCGATCGCTTTTTTTGGCCCAATTTTTGCCCAATTATCGGCCTATGGTACCAGACCTGTCCGCCTGCCCCGCGCTTGCGTGCAGGCGTCGTGAGCCAGTCTAGCTTTGTTTATCACAATAAATTCACTGTGTTTAGTGCTTGTTTATTGATTGTGACTGATATAAGCCACCATGGGCCCAAAGAAACTTCATAGTGGCAGCCCTTTGGTAAAGAAAGTGACAAACACGATAGAATTGAAGAAAGAAATTGAAGCAAAGTACCAAAGTGGAGGAGGAAGAGAGGGGAGAATGTGCCTTCTTCAGTGATTCTACAATATGTATGACACTAAAGCAGCACAAGTCAATAAAGGTTATAGCACCAGCCAGCGATAAAGTGTTGCATTAACAGTGTAGCAAGTAAGTTAAGCCATTAATCGATAGAAAAATGACGACACGAAACATAACTCCTCCATTGTTTGTTTGAGGAATATAGGGACACTGAGACCAGAGCCACCCTCTGCCAACATCTCCAAGGTAAGTGTAAATATTTCTTATTTATATAAGTGTGAATATTTCTTATTTATAAATTAAAGTGCAAATATTTCTTATTTATAAATTAAAGTGTAAATATTTCTTATTTATAAATTAAAGTGTAAATATTTCTTATTTATAAATTAAAGTTTAAATATTTCTTATTTATAAATTATGTACAGTTGTTTGTGTGAATAGTGGTGGTGGCTTTCTGCTGAAGCCGACCACCACCACGGCTTATGGTCAGTGGCCCTTACACCCAACAACAACAACAACACCTCCACCAGTCCTTCCACTCGTAATGACATGTTTTATTCATTCTAGAGTTTATATCATGTTTCTATGTTATTAATATTGTTTATTATGTCATATTAGATGAATTGTGTTAGATAAATAAGCTGTAGGGTTGATATTATTGTCATATTGAAGGACTATCTTGTCCTGCCTCCAAACAAACTCCTGCCTCTCTCATACGCCAACAAGAGTCTTCAATAAAGGTAAAACTGATTTAACTGTTCATTTATCAATTAAAAGTAGTGCTTTATATTTATTTCTCATTGTTTTCTGTATGTAAAACTATAGTATTTATTCTTTAAAAAATGAATTTTTGGTGAATATTTTTGGGTGGAACGGATTAATTTTATTTACATTATTTCTTATGGGAAATAAGGATTCAAAAATCGGCCAGTTCGATTTTAGGTAGGCCTAGCTCCTGGAACGGATTAGGGCCGATTTTCGGGGGTCCACTGTGTATGTCATGTTTCTATGTTATTAATATTGTTTATTATGTCATATTAGATGAATTGTGATAGATAAATACCGTAGAGTTTTTATTAGTGTCATATTGAAGGACTATCTCGTCCTGTCCCCAAACACACGCCCCTGTCGCCGTCACAATTCCAAACATGCGCCAGAAACAGAACTCTCTGGAACACTTTTTTGAGCAACAGGGGTCCAGTGACTCTCAAGCTGGTCCTAGTGGCATTAAAAAACAAAGAAGGGAAGTAACCCAGGAAAAAGACTTGGTACCTGAAGTCTTTATGGAAAGGGATTCCCCTTCCAAACAATAGCAACTCTTCCAACCTCTTCCCTCCTCCCGTCTTCCACACATCAACAACTCTTCAATAAAGGTAAGTGTCATGTTATTCTTTGTTTATTCTTCATGTCTCATTGTTTTCTGTGTAATTTAATGTACAAAAATATTTTATTTTAATACTTTTGGGTGTCTGAAACGGATTAATTGAATTTCCATTATTTCTAATGGGGAAATGGGGAAAATAGATTCAGAGTTTGTAATATTCGGTGTTAGTAACTCACTCTGGAATGGATTAATTACGAAAACCGGGGGTCCACTGTAGTATATCCATTCTGTAAAATGGAGACCAGAACTGAGCTGCGTAATCTAGGTGAGGCCTTACTAATGATGTATAAAGCTGTAGTATGACCGCTGGACTTCTGTTGCTTACACTTCTTGATATAAATCCCAGTAATCTATTTGCCTTATTTCGTACTCTTAGGCATTGCTTACTTGGTTTAACCCTTTGACTGTCGCAAGCCCATTTCTGAAACAGTCATTCTATGTCGCAAAATATTCTAAAAAAAAAAAAAATTCTTATGAAATCAGAGAATCTTTTCCCAATGATAATGACACCAAAAGTATGAAATTTGATGGAAAACTTACAGAATTACGCTCTCGTGAAGTTAGTGATCTCGGCGATATATACGCATCGGCGATTTCGCCGACTGAGCCCTATTTTCAGCCAATTCCATTGTTCTAGTCGACCAAACTCATAGCTATTTCTTTAGAACTCCATTTGTTCTATCGATTGAGTACAAGAAACTGCCAATTTACTGATTTCAACTACCCAATAATGTGGTCAGAAATTGGCAATTTGACCACTTTCATGCAAAATAAAAAAGATGTCAATTTCAAAATAGGGTCCAGAATAAACAATGCAGACATTCCTGGCACTAAAATAAGATTTTCTCTGTTCATTAGTCATGTCTTTAGGCCCCTCTTATATTACTCTTGCTTTCTATTTTGATTTTTTATTCACACAAAAAATAGAAGATGTACTGTCATGCAGACTACTGCATTATTGTAAAAATGGTATAAATAATATCAGTGCATTTGTGAAAGAATATCAGACTCGCCAGTTGACGAATACTGGACGCGTGGCGTGATTTGTTTACTCTTGAACATTGGCAAAAATCGAACATTTCCCCTAATTTGAGCTCAATTTCAAGGTCGTTTTCATCATGAAATTAATCAAAATCATCTTTATTTCTGTAAAATGTTTTCCATTATCACACGAGACCAAGAAAGAGAGAATACAACCATAAATACTATATGAAAATACACCTCAAATTTGGCGTTTTAATCCAAAAACACGGTCGGAGTTTTTTCTCATTATGCACTGCGTGCTGCAGGATTTTTTTAAACAGCGCACACTGACAAATCAGACCCATTCTCTCACATGTGGGCCTACCAGCTTTCTCCCGCTTGATTTGAAGCCGCTAGAATTTTTGAGAATACGTATATACGTCCGAAACACTGGCTTGTAAGACGTATATGACCAAAACAGTCAATGGGTTAACCCTTTGAGGGTCAAGACCCTGGATCTGAAACCCATCCACAGGGTCCAAGAATTTTCTATGTACAGTGGACCCCTGGTCTGATTATCAGCCGGCTCGATTTTCGATCGCTTTTTTCGGCCCAATTTTTCCACTATTATCGGCCCGCGTACCAGACCTGTCCGTCTGCCCTGCGCTTGCACGCCTCGCCGCGCAGGCATCATGAGCCAGTCTTGCATTGTTTACCTTTGAGTGAACATTACCCAGCACACTCAAACAATAAATAAATTTATTGTGTTTATTGGTGGTTAAATGATTGTCACTGTGAAATAAGTCACCATGGGGCCAAAGAAACTTACTAGTGGTACCCTGTGGTAAAGAAAGTGAGGAGCACCATCGAACTGAAGAAGGAGATTAAGGAAATTTGTTCAATGTGGAATGAGGTGCAAAGTTTCGTTGAACAATTTCACCCTGAGCAAGCTGAAATAAGCCATCTCTGCAACAAGTTCAGTGACAAAGCCATATTGCATTTCAGGAACATGTTAAAGAGGCGCCAGAAACAGAGCACTCAACAGTTATTTTGTGCGACGGGGGTCTAGTGACTCTCAAGCTGGTCTTAGTGGCATTAAAAGACAAATAAGGGAAGTAACCCCAGAGAGGGACTTATTACCTGAAGTTCTTTTGGAGGGGGATTCCCCTTCCAATCAATGAGTGCTCCCTCCCCATCTCCTCCTCCCTATCTTTCAGATGCCAGCAAGTCTCTTCAATGAAGGTAAGTAAATGTTATTTTAAATATTTATTTATTATATGTTGTTATTATGTGTTGGTATTATGTGTTTTGTGTATATGTAAAACTATAGTTAATCTTTAAAAAATGTATTTTTTTTGTGAATATTTTTGGGTGTCTGGAACAGATTAACTGTATTTACATTATAACAGGAATAACAACTTATAGGAGTGAGGAAGAACCAGTTGTGAGTGTGGGGGAAAATTTGTGAGGTAGTGAGAAGAATGAAAGGGGGTACAGCAGCTGGGACTGATGGGATGAAGATAGAAATGTTAAAGGAAGGTGGGGATATAGTTTTAGAGTGGTTAGTGTTTTAATTTAACCCTTTGGGGGTCGACAGGCCTGCTCGGAAACCTGTTCCTGGGGTCGAAAATCTTTTGGAAAAAAAAAATAATTTTTTCTTATGAAATGATAGAGAATCTTTTTCCGATCATAATGCCACCAAAATTATGAAATTTGATCGAAAACTAACGGAATTATGCTTTCGCGAAGTTCGCGGTATCTATGACACTGACGCATCGGCAATTTCACCCACTTTGAGCCCTATTTTCGACAAATTCCAATATTTCAGTCTACTAAAATTATAGCTATTTCGCTAGAACTCCATTTCTTCTATCGAATGAGTACAAGAAACCACCTATTTACCAATTTCATCTACCCAAAATAGTGGTCAGAAAATGGCAATTTTCCAATTTCACACAAATTTCAAACGATGCCAATTTCAAAATAGGGTCCAGAGTAAACAAGGCAGACATTCCTGGCACTAAAATAACATGTTCTCTGTTCATTAGCCACGTCTCCAGGTCCCTGTTCCATTACTTTTGCTTTCCATTTTGAATTTTTATTCTCACACAAAAATAGAAGATTTACTGTTATGTATACAACTGCATCATTGTAAAATGGTATAAATAATATCAGAGCACTTGTGCATGAATATAAGACTCACCAGTTGATGTGTATTGGACGCATGGTGTGATTTGTTTACTCTTGAACATCGTCAAAAATCGAACATTTTCGCTACTTTGAGCTCAATTTTAAGGTACTTGTCATTGTCAATCAAAATTATCTCTATTTATGTAATATATCTTCCATTCTATCAAATGAGACCAAGAAAACGAGAATACAAGCATAAATACCATACGAAAATCGACTGCAAAGTCGCTGTTTTAATAGAAAAAAACGGTCAGTTTTTTTTTTTCATTATGCAGTGTTTGCTGCAGGATTTTTTTTATACGGCACACACTGACCACACAGACCCATTCTTTCATATGTATACCTACCGACGTTTTCTGCTTAAATTGAGGCCGCTAGAATTTGGGAGTACTAGTACGGCACCAACCCCTGCTCGTAAAATGTACTAGTACGGCACCGACCCCGAAAGAGTTAATAAATGTATGGAAGAGGGTAAGGTACCTAGGGATTGAGAGAGAGCATGCATAGTTCCTTTGTATAAAGGCAAAGGGGACAAAGGAGAGTGTAAAAATTATAGGGGAATAAGTCTGTTGAGTATACCTGGTAAAGTGTATGGTAGAGTTATTATTGAAAGAATTAGGAGTAAGACGGAGAGCAGGATAGCAGATGAACAAGGGGGCTTTAGGAAGGGTAGGGGGTGTGTAGACCAAGTATTTGCAGTGAAGCATATAGGTGAACAATATTTAGATAAGGGCAAAGAGGTGTTTGTGGCATTTATGGATTTTGAAAAGGCATATGATAGGGTGGATAGGGGGGCAATGTGGCAGATGTTGCAAATGTATGGAATAGGAGGTAAGTTATTGAAAGCGGTGAAAAGTTTTTTCGAGGATAGCGAGGCTCGGGTTAGGGTGTGTAGAAGAGAGGGAGATTACTTCCCAGTAAAAGTAGGTCTTAGACAGGGATGTGTGATGTCACCATGGTTGTTTAATATATTTATAGATGGGGTTGTAAAAGAAGTAAATGCTAGGGCGTTGGGGAGAGGGAGATTATTTACCAGTAAAAGTAGGCCTTAGACAGGGATGTGTGATGTCACTGTGGGCGTTTTTTTTTTTCTTCAACAAGTCGGCCGTCTCCCACCGAGGCAGGGTGACCCAAAAAGAAAGAAAATCCCCAAAAAGAAAATACTTTCATCATCATTCAACACTTTCACCACACTCATACATAATCACTGTCTTTGCAGAGGCGCTCAGATACGACAGTTGAGAATAAGTCCCTCCCAGCTGTCACTATCCCAGACCCCTCCTTTAAAGTTCAGGCATTGTACTTCCCATTTCCAGGACTCAAGTCCAACTAAATCAATTAACTGGTTTCCCTGAATTCTTTCACAAAATGTTACCCTGCTCACACTCCAACAGTTTGTCAGGTCCCAAAAACCATTCGTCTCCATTTAATCCTACAGTGGACCCCCGGTTAACGGCCTGCTCCAAACACTAACAATTATGTAAGTGTATTTTTGTAAGTGCTTTTGTAAGTGTATGTTTGGGGGTCCAAAAAGACTAATCTAATTTACATTATTCCTTATGTTAATAAATTCATTCGGTAAAGGCACTTGAACAGCATTCTGGAACGAATTATGGCCGTTAACCGGGAGTCCACTGTATTTAACACGCTCACACATGCTTGCTGGAAGTCCAAGCCCCTCGCCCACAGAACCTCCTTTACCCCCTCCCTCCAACCTTTTCGAGGACGACCCCTACCCCGCCTTCCTTCCCCTACAAATTTATACGCTCTCCAAGTCATTCTACTTTGATCCATTCTCTCTAAATGACCAAACCACCTCAACAACCCCTCTTCAGCCCTTTGACAAATACTTTTAGTAACTCCACACCTTCTCCTAATTTCCACACTCTGAATTTTCTGCATAATATTTACACTACACATTGCCCTTGGACAGGACATCTCCACTGCCTCCAGCCGCCTCCTCGCTGCAGCATTTGCAACCCATGCTTCACACCCACATAAGAGTGTTGGTACTACTATACTTTCGTACATTCCCTTCTTTGCCTCCATGGATAACGTTTTTTGTCTCCACAGATACTTCAACGCACCACTCACATTTTTTCCTTCATCAATTCTATGGTTAACCTCATCCTTCATAAACCCATCCGCTGACACGTCAACTCCCAAATATCTGAAAACATTTACTTCTTCCATAATCCTTCTCTCCAATGTGATATCCAATTTTTCTTTATTTAAATCGTTTGATACCCTCGTCACCTTACTCTTATCTATGTTCACTTTCAACTTTCTACCTTTACACACCCTCCCAAACTCGTCCACTAACCTTTGCAACTTTTCTTTAGAATCTCCCATAAGCACAGTATCATCAGCAAAAAGTAACTGTGTCAACTCCCATTTTGCATTTAATTCCCCATAATTTAATCCCACCCCTCTCTCCAACACCCGTGGTTGTCCTACCTCGTCTCACACAATGTACTCAACCCCTGTCAATTTGGATTCAGGACAAACAAGAGCACAAACGATGCTATTACGCACATGTTGGAGTTAATATATACAGCACTTGAGAAAAAAGAAGTCCCACTGGGAATCTTCATTGATCTACGCAAAGCTTTTGATAGTCGACCATGATTTACTGCTCACAAAATTAGCACACTATGGTATAAGGGGGCACCCACTCAACTACCTAAAGTCATACCTCCCCAACAGAAGCCAATACGTGTACACAAATGGAGCGAACTCTTCCACACAACAAATTACAGTCGGAGTCCCTCAAGGAAGTGTCCTGGGGCCACTCCTATTCCTCATTTACATAAATGACCTACCGAACGCATCACAACTACTCAAACCCATTTTATTTGCAGATGACACAACATATGTCTTCTCTCACCCAAATCCAGTTATACTGGCCAAAACTGTTAATGCCGAAATAGAGAAAATATCAACATGGATGACGACTAACAAGCTTACTCTCAATACTGACAAGACCTACTTCATACAGTTTGGAAGCAAAGCAACAAATGTTCCACTTAACATAACACTCAATGGTACACCCATCACAAGACTCACAGAGGGAAAATTCCTAGGAATCCACCTTGACAGTAGCCTTAAATTCCAAACACATATCCTGGAGTCTACCTGGAGAGAATTCCAGGGGTCAACGCCCCCGCGGCCCGGTCTGTGACCAGGCCTCCTGTTGGACCAGAGCCTGATCAACCAGGCTGTTACTGCTGGCCGCACGCAGTCCAACGTACGAACCACAGCCTGGCTGATCCGGTACCGACTTGAGGTGCCTGTCCAGTGCCTGCTTGAAGACAGCCAGGGGCTTGTTGGTAATCCCCCTGATGTATGCTGGGAGGCAGTTGAACAATCTTGGGCCCCTCACACTTATTGTGTTGTCCCTCAACGTGCTAGTGGCACCCCTGCTCTTCATTGGGGGGATGTTACATCGCCTGCCGAGTCTTTTGCTTTCGTAGGGAGTGATTTTTGTGTGCAAGTTTGGTACTAAGCCCTCGAGAATTTTCCATGTGTATATAATAATGTATCTCTCCCGCCTGCGTTCTAGAGAGTACAGGTTTAGGAACTTCAAGCGTTCCCAGTAGTTGAGGTGGTTTATCGCACTTATGCGTGCGGTGAAGGTTCTCTGCACATTTTCAAGGTCAGCAATTTCACACGCCTTGAAAGGTGCAGTTAGTGTACAGCAATATTCCAGCCTAGATAGAACAAGCGATCTGTAAAGTGTCAACATGGGCTTGGCATCCTTGGTTTTGAAGGTTCTCATTATCCATCCTGTCATTTTTCGAGCAGATGCAATTGCTACATTGTTATGGTCCTTGAAGGTGAGATCCTCTGACATGATCACTCCCAGGTCTTTGACATGAGTTTTTCGCTCTATTGTGTGGTTGGAATTAGTTTTGTACTCCGATGAGATTTTAATTTCTTCACGTTTTCCATATCTGAGTAATTGAAATTTCTCATCATTGAACTTCATATTGTTTTCTGCAGCCCATTTAAAGATTTGGTTTATGTCTGCTTGGAGTCTTGCAGTGTCTTCAACGGTGGACACTGTCATACAGATTCGGGTGTCAACTGCAAAGGAAGACACAGCACTGTGGCTTATATCCCTGTCAATGTCTGATATGAGGATGAGGAATAGGATGGGAGCAAGTACTGTGCCTTGTGGAACAGAGCTTTTCACAGTAGCTGCCTCAGACTTTACTCTGTTGACTACTACTATTTGTGTTCTACGTGTTAGGAAATTATAGATCCATCTGCCAACTTTTCCTGTTATGCCTTTATCACGCATTTTGTGTGCTATTACACCATGGTCACACTTGTCAAAGGCTTTTGCAAAATCTGTGTATATAACATCTGCATTCTGTTTATCTTCTAGAGCATCCAGGACCTTGTCGTAGTGGTCCAGTAGTTGGGACAGACAGGAGCGGCCTGCTCTAAACCCATGC
>WNWK01050768.1:0-12718 GCA_009830355.1 Cherax destructor | reverse complement strand
TCTTGAGAAAAAGGGCCCGAAGAAAAACCCGGGATCATTGTTTTTTTCCTGTATACGTGAATGACATGTCAGAAGGAAGAGAGTCAGAGGTGTCCATATGATGACTGTAACATTCCTTTCACTGATTTTGAATTTTGATGCAGCACTAACAAAGGGGAAACTCCACGTCACCTGGTGAGGATGGTATTACCTCCCCCAATATACTAAGTTTTGTGGAGTACCAGGCAATCCTTTACCCCGAATTATACAACATGAGCTATGTAACTGGGGAGCCCCCTAAATCTTGGCCCAACAGCCTCATCTTTCCCCTTTTCCCTAAGCCCAATCAACAAAATTCATTTCGCCCAATATCTCTTACTAGCTGTTATGTAAAAAAAAATGATTCTTAATCGTCTCATGTACAGAATCAAACTTTTTTTGCCCCCCCTTTTGCATGGTTTCATGCATTGCATAGCCACTTTTCTCCTCTGACACTGACAGCTCATACACTACCTTCCTTGACCTTAAATCTGCTTTTGATGTTCCCAACAGACATGTAATCATTAGTGAATTTGCCAGAATGGATTTGGAGGATGGCTTCTGCGGGATTAAAGGCTCCCTGTCCAACAGAAAGTCTTCTGTGTTTTTCCCAGGGGAAAGGAAGTATCTAAAGACTTTGAATTGGGGCCCCACAGGGAGGTGTGCTCAGTCCCTTTTCTATTCAATATTCTAATCAATGCCTTACTTAATTTTTATGCCTTGTGCCCCCCTTTATATGATCAGTTTTGCTGATGATATAATGATTCACACCACCGGTTCCCCAACACCCAAAACATCCTTAACCATGTATACCTCGTGTCAGGCCCTGGGGTTGATAATCTCTACTGATAAAAAAAAAAGATACTCAAAGGCGTCCCCCGACAGAGGGGAAATTTCCCCAGATCCAGTTGCATGATGGGTCTCTTCTAGAATATGTAAACAGATACAGGTTTTAGGCTTTGGGGTCCCACTATTTGGGACCTGTTGTAACGAGACTTTGTCGTCAATACAAAGAAAGGCTGAGAGCACTTAGAGTTGTGGCAGGGTTTCACCCCAGGTATGGTGCTAATGTTAAAATTGTAAAAATTATGTATCTTGCTTATATTAGATCATTAGTTGATTATGCTGCCCCACTACTTGCTCTTGTGTCTGACTGGAAGCTTGGAGGGTTGGAAAAACTGTAGAACGAAGCAATGAGGATCATTTTAGGATACCCTCGTACTGCCAAAATTTTAAATATGCAAAAAAGGACTTGATTTTCCCAAGCATCAGAGATCGTTTACTGAAAGAAATATCCTAATTGGGGTTAATATGATCAGGCAAGCCCATTCAAACCCATGCACAGAAGCCCTCCAAACTTTCCTCAGCACTGGTGAACATCCCTCCAGATGGATCGAAAAAAATGGAACCGACCTCTGCATGAATCAGATATATGATCTGTGGCAAGTAAGGCAACAGCGGCACTTCTCCGCTCCATGGAATATTACCCCATTCCAAACTACCATCCCTCCATTTCCCCCCAAACTACTTCTTAAATCACAACTAATGCTTCGCCTTGAAGCCAAACATGATGCCTTAAACTGTATTGATAATTTAGCCAAACAGCACACTCTCTCACAAATTATTTACGTTGATGGTTCTGTTCACCAATCCACTGGTGCAGCTGGTAGTGCTGCTGTTGTCATACAGAGTGATGGCTCTCTTAAAGAAATTGGAGCACGCATCAATAACTGGGCCTCTACCCTTCAGACAGAACTGTTTGCCATACTCCTTGCACTCAAATGCGTCCATATATCTAAGGTTAACTCTCTAATTGTAACTGATTCTCTGTCATCCATAAATGCTCTCAACTCATCAAGTATAACTTGTAGCATGCTCGTGTCAGAAGCCAGGCACAGGTATGGTAGAATTCTGGATAGTAGAGTCAGAGTGCACATGCTGTGGATTCCATCTCACATTGGTCTTCAGATGCATGATAGAACTGATAAATTGGCTAAGTTTTATGCTTTCAAAGAGGGGATAGATTACAATCTTGGCTTGTCAGTTAGCAGTTTGAGAACAATAATACGAAAAGAACTTCAACTGAATTTTATTGACTTAAGACTCAGGGAGATTGACACCAGTCAGTCCATCTATCATCATTCTATCATGCAGGAGGAGCCACATGTCTATGGTGCATCCAACAAAATAAGCAGACTCTTGGATGTCACTACCGCCCGCCTCCGGCTGGGTTACAAGTATCTTTGGCAGGTTAAATCACCACAACCAGATGTAGACCAAACAAGATGTAAACTTTGCCAGTTGGATTATTGTCACACCCTGCGTCATTATGTACTGGAGTGCGATAAAATTAATGAATTCAGAGACTACTCACTCAGAAATGTTCAAGATATGTCAAAGTATTTTATCCACAGTGGTATATTACAGACCATTCTGGAAAAATACCCTGACTTTGCTCCCTGTAAATAAAGCATTGACACGTGTGTGTGTGTGTGTGTGTGTATGTGTATGTGTGTATGTGTATGTGTGTATGTATATACATGTATGTGTGTGTATGTGTGTGTGTGTGTATGTATGTGTATATGTATATGTGTGTGTGTGTGACCCAACAATTAAAATTTGCACCAATAACTCATTACAGTTGTGGCTGGGTGTAGACTAATAGATTGCTCATTGCTTTATAATTTGTTCATGAGTGCAACCATGTACAGACGTAAGTAAATTTACTTACATGATTCATTACCTTGTAACTAGTGAATTCATTACCATTGTACCTTGTTCAGCTATCAAAACTTTGGGGCCCAGTCTCTCGACCCTATATATACCTCTGTAATCTGCAAATACCTTTGTAACTTGTCATGATTGTGACCATCTGAGTTCATTACCTTTGTAACTTGCTCAGCTATCAAACTTTGAGGTCCAGTCCCTGGACCCATTATGTACCTCTGTAATCTTTTGACTACCGCCCACAGGATGGGTATGGGGTGCATAATAAAGATATCAAACAACAACAGTCCCTATCTATAGATGAGAATACAAGCAAACGAGGACTAGGAAATGATACAAAGGGACCTGGACAGGCTGTAAGCCTGGTCTCACAAGTGGCTCCTAGAGTTAAACCCCATTAAGTATAAAGTTATGAAGCTTGGGAAAGGGCAAAGAAGACTGCAGACGGAGTACAGGCTCGTGGAGCAAAGGTTGTAAACCTCACTCAAGAAGAAAGACCCTGGTGTGAGTATTATACTGAGCATATCTCCTGAGGCGCACATCAGACAAATAACTGCTGCATTAAATGCGCCTCTGGCAAATCTACGAATAGCGTTTCGACATCTAGGTAACGAGTTATTTACGACACTGTACACCTGGAGTCTACCTGGAGGGTATTCCGGGGTCAACGCCCCAAACGGCCCATGACTAGTCCTCGCGGTGGATCAGAGCCTTATTAACCAGGCTGTTACTGCTTGCCGCACGCAAACCGACCGACAAACCAGTCTAGCTGTGGTTCGTACCCGTCCAGCTCCCTCTTGAAGACAAGTGTATATTAGGCTGATATTGGAGTACGCAGCACTTGGTCAAGCACATTGCTATGCATACTACTGCATTAATGTGAAGATAATTTGTTCATAATGTAGGAGTTTACATTGTAAGGAAAAAGTGATCCATAAATGTATAAATAATGTCAGTGTTTTGGGTGGACACTAATATACGGTCAACGCTTAAGTGGACACGTATTAGACACAGCCAAGTGGACAAGTATTAGACGAGCAACTGCGGTCTGAGAGTGACTTGCCGTCCCTGGGAAGTTAAGTAGTGTGTGTTAGTTGTGTGTGTGTGTGTGTGTGTGTGTGTGTACTCACCTAGTTGTATTCATCTAGTTGTGGTTGCAGGGGTCGAGTCATAGCTCCTGGCCCCGCCTTCTTCACTGGTCGCTACTGGGTCACTCTCCCTGCGTCATGAGCTTTATCATACCTCTTCTTAAAGCTATGAATGGATCCTGCCTCCACTACATCGCTTCCCAAAGTATTCCACTTCCTGACCACTCTGCGACTGAAGAAATACTTCCTAACATCCCTGTGATTCATCTGAGTCTTCAACTTCCAACTGTGTCCCCTTGTTGCTGTGTCCCATCTAGAGGAAATAACCTGCTAGACTTGGTTCTTGCCAGCAGTGAATCGCTAATTAATAATCTTGAGGTTAATGATGAGCTTGGGGAAAGTGATCACAAATCTCTCAGTTTTAATATATCATGGAATTACCTTAATAATGGCAATCATGTCTCTGTCCCTGACTTCTGCCTGGCTGATTTCATAGGACTTTTTTTTTTTTTTTTTGAGAAAACAATTACAAAACACATGACAATACGGAGACAGAAAACAGAGTGATAACTTAAAATACAAGCACAAACTGTGCTTGGCAAAGCAACAACAAAGGTTAACAAAATTTTCCCTACTTAAGAAAACATACAAAGCATAAAAACAATGCACAAAACCAGAAAAACTTATCACCCAATGCTTACCATCCATGAACAGGAAAAATTAATAACCGTATGTACATAACCCCGAAGGACATAAATCACAAACAGCCATTAAATGACATAAGTGACAGTATAACAAAATATACTAAATATAGTCATCACCCAAGGGCTGTAAAGTACAGACAACGACCCAATGAAACTTTATTACATTACAAAATTAGAAGACAATACAAACACATCAATTGTAACAATATAATAATTATACTAACAGCGCCATCCTCTACAAATCTACATACACTGTTGATCATTAACATCAATAATTAAGTTACACAGTAAGCAAAAACATACCTATTCACCAGTGTATAATAACGTAATAGCACAGAACATATGACTCATCTCCAAAACAGAAAACTTTTTTATACAATACTAAAACACAGGTAAAGGAATGTCATTCCGAAAAAGTAGATTAAGTATATAAAGATAGATCAGCCTGCACAATAAGCAAATTAATAGTTACACAAAGACAATTAACAAAATTTACAAAAGTAGACAGTTTACAACACAAAATCTACCCAAAACTGCCTTCCACAACAGTAAGGCACAAAATGTAACATGAGAAACCCATCTCAGGAAACCTTAAGTTACATACAACATGTTGGAAAACGGTTCATACCCAAGTGTGTGAAAAAAATAAGAACCCTATATAAACACAGCTTAAAGGGAACTTTCTACACCTATAACTATACATCACCAGTCCAGTAGATTATGAAGAAAAGCCACTATGGTTACCCCTGACACCTTTGCTCCATAGGGGTTCCCTCCCATCCAGTCATGTGTCATACGCCCGCTGAGTCCACCGTCACCCACCCACCCCTCCCCTTCATTCATACGCCCTCCCCACCATGAATACCCCCTCCCTGTCGCCGGCCAGTCCTTTTAAACCCTCCCTCATAGCTCTAGTAAACTACCCACCGCCAACTCCCTATAACCCACAGAAAAAGCTGAATCCCACCGCCGACCATAAAGATCCCTATTTCTACATTTTGTCCTATAAAACACAGCAGCCAAAGCCTTAACTCTACACTCCGCCGACACCCCCTCATACCCCATGACACATACAAGTAGTCTGCCACTAGGTACAAGACTGCCCATCTCACCTCCCTCCCACCCATCCCACATCAAAGCTCAAGGCCCCTAATGTTGAAAGCCCTCTCCCCCCCACCCTGCGTAACACCTTCCCAAACCATTCACGCACAACTTTCAATGATGGACAAAAATACACCGCATGGCATGATACACAGTATCCTCCTCCCCTGCAACCACAAATAGGTGAGTACACTGCCCTCCCTCCCCTATCCCCATACGGAACAAAATTGCCTTCGATGCAACGATCCCCATTAAAAACCTATACACAAATTCACGTACTCTGGGTTTGAGCCACAACTTTCTTAATCCCTTCCATATACTCATCCAATCATACACAGGGTATATCGATGCCCCATGCAGCACCTCCCCATGCACCCCTCCCCTGCCCAGGAGACTTGCAGTGATCCTCCTCGGCTCCTTAACCACCATGATCCGCCTCAACATTCCCTCACACTCCCTCAGATCATTCCCCTTCCACCACCTCCTGACATCTTCCATAAGCAATCCCACTCTCCTCCCACACACCCCACCCACCCTGAGGTATCGATGCTTAATGTAAACACACTGCAGACGCCTTGCTAGCGGGATGAGCCCCAAACCTCCTTGACGTACCCTCGTCATTACCACTTCCTTACTTAACCACGCCCTCCCATAACCCCATATATAACGTAATGCCCTTCTCTGCAATTCCTTCACATCCTCAAAAATAATGGGAACACCGCCACATGCCACAGTTTACTAAACACTAATGAATTAACGATCACCACCCTCTGATGCAATGTGATGTCCCCAGGCTGCCATCCACCCATACGCTTAATAGCCTCCCTTACTACCACCTCTGCATTAACCGCCTGGGCCTCCACCGGGTCTGCCCGGTACACCACCCCACAAATCTTCACCTGTTCCACTATTGCCCACCCCCTGCCCTCACCAACCCTTCCCCCTACCCACCTACCTACCTCCAACAATTTAGATTTCGCATAGTTTACTTTCATCCCAGTAGCCTTCCCAAAAATCTCTACAAAACGCCCCACATTCACTAACTCCTCTACATCTCGCACTAGTACAGTAGTATCATCCACATATCCAACTATCCCTACATCCCCTTCCGTCCCGTCAGCCCTTCCTCCTGAAACTAAACGATAAAAGGGGTCTTGCATGCAAGCAAACAATACCTGGGACAAGGGGCAGCCCTGTCTTAAACCCTTATCCATAGGCACCTCCATTCCAATTCTACCATTTATCTGTATCCGAACCTTGGCTCTCGCATACAGAGTCTCTACCCACCCTACTAATTCATTCCCAAAACCCTGCCGCCTCATGATATCGTACAACATACTCCTGTCAACACTATCATAAGCAGCACTCCAATCGATACTCAACAACCCCCTTCACCACTCTCAATAAAATCCCTAATTTGACCATGACCCACACCCATGCTTGTACCTGGGATTCCACATTGTCCCTTATGTAAGACCATTCCCACCACTTTCTTAAGCCTATTACCTAGTACCTTTGCGAAGATCTTATAATCTGCACACATTAATGTTATAAATCTATAATCCTTCATCGTCCTACATTCCTCTTTTTTCTTCACCAAAACCATAACCCCAGTGTTCTGCATGCTACCCAATACCCTCCCATTCTTCATACAATTGAATACTTTAACTAAACAATCCCTTAGGGGCTCCCAATTATGCACATAGAAATCATTAGGGAGACCATCCAATCCAGGTGCCTTCCCTTTGCTCAAACCCTGCACTGCCTCCCTTACCTCTTCCTCACTAATATCTCCCTCCATTTCCTTCCTGTCGTCCTTACTAACAATAGACCTAATCCTGTCCCCTACTACTATTCTGTCCCTCACCCCTCCCTCTTCCTCCTGCAAATACTCTTTTACCCAGTGACCTGCATAGTTACTTATTCCCTCAGTTGTTCCGAGCAATTGTCCTTCCCTATACCCCCCCAACTCCCGACAGACCTCCAACATCATCATAGTTATGTCCCTCTGCCTCTTCCTAAACCGTCAGAGAACACAGGCCGATGGCCTGTCTCCCCACAAGACCTCCTCTAGTCCTCCTCTCACACGTGTCGCATTAAATCGCTCATTCTGCAGTTCTCTCAGACGCTCTTTCAGAATACCCATCTCATCCATCCTAGAATTCCCTCCCCTTTTGTAACAATCCTCCAGTTGACCCTCCAAGTACCTCTGTAATCCGAATTTCCCCCAATTCTCTTCCCTGCCTATTTTTGTATAATACTCCCTAATACATGGCTTTGCCCACATTTCCCACCAATTCAGTAAGTCTCCCACATGCTGACCTCTTTCCCATTGCCCCTGCCACCATGCAGCAAAACTTTCTCCCTCACCAACTCCCTGCAGTAAACTTATATTCAATTTCCAGTAGCTGTCATACCTTTTAATCATTCCTTCCCAGCTGATATCTGCCAACACACCCCTATGATCAGAATATCCCATGTCCATAGCTTCTACCCTTCCAACCTGTATCTTCTTAGTTACATAAATCCTATCTAGGCGCGCCTGATATCCCCACCTCACGAAAGTGTGCTCCACACACCAACCTCCTCCTCTAACTACATCCATCATCCCTGCCGCTCCTAATACCTCCCTCAGCACTCCCAGGACACAGCCCGCTCCCCTGGGCTCTACATTCTTATGCCATATGACACAGTTCCAGTCTCCTCCTATAATGGTTATCTCAGGCAGTCCTCTCAAATGATACAGCAATACATCCTTTACGAAACGTTCCTTAATACTCCTGCAGAGATCCGCCGGCATATACACACTTATAAAACTCACGAGTACATCTCCCCATACCCCGTCCACCCTCACCACCCTACCCTCCTCACCCGTCTCCCACGCTAATAACTTAAAAGGACTGACCTCGCGCATGACCACAGCAGCCCCTCCTTTAATTTCCCTGAATCACCTGCATACACTCTGTATCCATTCAAACACAATTCCCTCGCACATCTGAAATTATGTTCTTGTACAAAACAAATATCTACCTTAAAACGTCTCAGTCACCTCGAGCCATCGTCGTTTCACCTCGGCCCTAAGGCCGTTAACATTTATGGTGAGACTTCTGAAGACAACATAGGGGGTTTTCCTCGATACCTCTGGACTTTTGGCGCTCCTCCCGCCTTCTCCTTCACCCCCTGACCACGTTTAAGCCCTTCTCTTCCTGACACCCCACCCTTTCCCCTGCGGGCCGCATCTACCCATGGCTTTGTACAAACTTTCTGTGTGGGTGTGATCACGTCCTCATCGGACCCACCCACAGGCCTCTTATGTGAATCACCACTATAATCCATAGCCACATTTTCCAACTGTTCATCCTGCCTGTGAACCACAGCCACCACATCCTGCACCACCAGGTTAGATTCCCCATCATGTGATGTAAACACACCCTCGCCAGGCAGCTCCACATGCCCATCACCAGGCTCTAAAGGGGATTCTTCTCCGGGCATGCCAAGAAAATCTCTGAGGGCATCTTGCAAAATATGGGGCAAGTCCCCCTGCAAAATCCCTCAATCCACAGGTGCAATCCCCCCCTCCGTCTGTTCAACACCCAAGCCTGCAGGCAGTGTCACACAGGTACCACCAGTCCCATCCACCTCATCACTCCACCTTTTACTCTGTCCCACACTTGGTGGTACTTGCACCACACTCTGTCTTGTCAACCTCCTTGTTATCCATTTGTTCTTCCTGACGACGGTCAGTCCTCCTCCCACAAGCAGCTGCAACATGATCATACGCCCCACATAGTCTGCAGGTTCGTTGCTGACCGGCGTATGTGACGTAGACTTGAGTCCTAAAATCTTCAAGGACAACATACGAAGGTATAGGCCTTTGGAGAGTCATTTTAAGGGAATGTCAGGGGAACGCCTTCCCCTGAACAAAATATTGATGGAAAAATTAATAAATAATAGTAAACCAAAGGATATATATAATAAGATTTTTTTTCTGGATTTTAATAAAATTAAATAGAAATAAAAAAGAAATATATCCATTGTGGTTCAGGTCTGTTGGTGAGACAGGAGGTAATAACCGGAGAGGGGGAGAATAGATGATGGTTGTCTCCGAGTAGGTGGTATGTCTCCGGAGTAGATGGTGAATCTCCTGGGACCACTAGGTTGAAATACACACTGTAGGTATCCAAAGGGAGATGAGATCTTCAGCAACACCCTCTAACACACACAAGTTAGAAACTAGAGAGAGGAGTTGTTGTGGAATTCCCGTTAAGTCCAGGGAAATCTTGCTCGTAAGTCATGCGTCTGTCCTGGAGAACCAGTCCAGCGGCAGAGCTGATAATAAAGAAAATATTCTGGTTACCATGAGTCTTAAAACATTTAAGATGGAAAAAGGTGTTTCAAAATGGACAAGTCACAACTGGTAACCAAAGAAAACAATAATCAAACACAAGAAATACTCCTGGTAGATCGCCTTACCTGATTCGGAGAAGAGTGAAGGTGAAGTGACTTTCCACTCCCCAACCGACACCAGGTAAGAGTCATACTACCAGGAGTAGAAAGTAAAAACCCTCAACAGACACCCGGGAACAAGAGTTTTGCCCCAGCCCGCTAGATGGAAGTGCGGGCTGTAACTCATTAACAATACTCCCGGCTGACTGAACAACCGTAACCCTATTTACACAACTTTTCCCTCACAGGGAATATGACCCTTCCTGCAATCCTGCATAAATGCCGTTGGTCCATTTGCCCATCACTGCCGTATGAACCACTCCAAATTGTTGGAACGCCACTCAAATATCCTCATCAATAACTTCAAATGGCACGTTTCGGACTCGAATGAAGGTATAATATCGAGACACATCTCTCAAGTGTACCTCCAGGCCAGCGTTGATCACCATGGGTTTGTCTTGAAAGCCGTCCACAATCCTCTCATATGCCGCTGTCATAGCAAACTTGACGATACGATGCACCCCATTCAGCCCTATGCCTCGTAATTCCTCAGTTCCAATGCCATAAGCATCATGGATAATCGCAGGCAACAAAACATTCGAGTTATCCGGGTACACTGCTCCCTTCAATACTTCAACACACACGGTGTTGATCCTCCTTCTTCCACCAGCCGCCATATTGCTGAAAATCAGTAACTCTCTCGTTGGCCACCAGGAGTCAGCAACAAGAGAACCACTCAGCGCGAGGGCCAGGCAGCGAATGAATTTCATAGGACTGGAAAATTATCTGGGTAGGCTGAAATGGAATGATCTGACAGTGAGTCAGGTAGGTGGTGATTGCCAATATGACGTTTTCCAGAGAATAGTTATAGCTTCTCAGACAACTTATGTTCCTAATAGGGAAATCAGATCAAACAAAAATTATCCTAAATGGATGAACAATAGATTAAAACATCTCATTGGTCAAAAGAGAGGCATATATAGGCGAATCAAAAGAGGAGAGGGGCAATTAAGTAATCAATATATTCAGTTAAAGAGAAATAAAAAAGTGAATAAGAAAAGCAAAAAGAGACTATGAGGTTAAAGTTACAAGAGAATCGAAGACTAACCCAAAAGGATTTTTTCAGGTATACAGAAGTAAGATTATGGACAAGATAGGCCCACTCAAAAGTTACTCAGGTCAGCTCACCGTCAATGATAAGGAAATGTGTAGAATATTTAACACTTACTTCCTCTCAGTTTTTACACAGGAAGATACTAGCGATATTCAAGAAATAATAAAGTATGTAGAACAGGACGATAGTAAACTATGCACTATTAGGGTCACAAGTGACATGGTCCTTAGACAAATAGATAAATTAAAACCTAACAAATCCTCAGGCCCTGATGAACTGTATGCAAGGGTTCTAAAGGAATGTAAAGAGGAGCTTAGCAAACCTATGGCTAATCTTTTCAACATATCACTGCAAACTGGCATGGTGCCAGATAAGTGGAAAATGGCAAATGTAATACCTATTTTCAAAGCAGGTGACAGGTCCTTAGCTTCGAACTATAGACCAATAAGCCTAACCTCCATAGTGGGAAAATTTATGGAATCAATAATTGCCGAGGCAATTCGTAACCATCTTGAAAAGCATAAATTAATCAATGAATCTCAGCACGGTTTTACAAAAGGGCGTTCCTGCCTTTCAAATTTAATAACTTTTTTCACCAAGGTATTTGAGGAGGTAGATCATGGTAATGAATATGATATTGTGTATATGGACTTCAGTAAGGCTTTTGATAGAGTCCCACATCAGAGACTATTGAGGAAAATTAAAGCACACGGAATAGGTGGAGAAATTTTTTCCTGGATAGAGGCATGGTTGACAAATAGGCAGCAAAGAGTTTGCATAAATGGGGAGAAATCAGTGGGGAAGCATCACAAGCGGTGTTCCACAGGGGTCAGTATTGGGCCTCTTGTTGTTCACAATCTACATAAACTACATAGATGAGGGAATAAATAGCGACATAAGCAAGTTTGCCGATGACACCAAAATAGGCCGTCCAATTCATTCAAATTAGGACATTAGAGCACTCCAAGAAGATTTGAATAGACTGATGCAGTGGTAGGAGAAGTGGCAGATGCAGTTTAATATAGATAAATGCAAAGTTCTAAATATTGGACAGGACAATAACCATGCCACATATAAACTAAATAATGTAGATCTTAATTGTGGAGGATGGGTACCAACGATAACGTGGACTGTATGTTAGACTAATACTTAGCTGATGGATGAATCCAAGATGTCGCAGCCACCACCAACACCTTCTCAGGGGATCCATATATTGCCACCTCTCCACAGGGCTGTATGGAAAAATATCACATATGAGTACATAATTAATGCCCCAAAGGAGCGTATGTCCATATTTCAGTCTTAGATGGACTGAAAGGCGTTTTACTCACTGTTTTGGACTAAAAAGTCCACGCATAACCCGCGTCCCTAGGTAAAAAATTGAATGTTCTTGAATACAAGAACTGCGCAGTTCCCTGTTTTAACCAGATCATCCAATTCTACCTTGCTCGTGTAACTTTGAGCGATGGTGTTGGCTCCACCATATACGGCGGAAATGCTGTCTTGATTGTAGAATGCCG
>WNWK01050767.1:0-12718 GCA_009830355.1 Cherax destructor | reverse complement strand
TTCCTTGACTTGAGGATTCTCAACAGGAGGATTACTAAAAATCCTCTTGTTTTCCTCAGTCAGTCGCTGTATCTCGCTTAGCCCCCCTCAGTTCTTCCTTTGCTGATGGTAGAGTAGCTCAGAGGACATCTTGTTCAGATTCCGAAAGCACACAAGACACGTTTCGAGTAAGTAAGGTCACCCTTAAGGAAAACAACAGTTGGTTTTTTATTATTCAGATGACGTTCCTTGCTCAGTATACTTTAACATTTTGATAGAACATAGCTAGTAGCAAAAATACAGGCTGCAGGGTAACAGAAATAGCTAGTAGAACAAACAGGCTGCAGGGGGCATAGAATTTAAACCCCGAGAAAATAAGAAAAACTTGAAAATGAACTTTTTTGAAAAATAAATACATATCAATCTTCATCCTTATTCGTAAAAAAAATGCCACAAAAAAGCAAACATACAGTAAAGTAGATCACTGCAAAATTTTTTCCCAACAGCGTCTCCAACATCAGCCTTTTCCAACCCGGACCTCGCTGGACAAAAAAAAAAAAAAAAAAACAAAAGCTGGTGCCTTAAATAATTTCATACAGTGGCGGGAAGAGATTTACATATTAGAAACCGAAAGGGCTTAAGAAAAGGTCAACCAGCATAAATGAAGCACAAACTGATAATAGGAACAACGTGTCCATCACAGGAAGTTGTTGAATCATCAGTGAATCGATGGTTAAAACCTGAATAAAAGATGGGGAAAAAAATTGAAGGTAAATGCTATATAGCTGCCCCATTATGGGATCATTAACATTTACACACAACTAAGGGGATTCCAGTTGACAAACCCCTTTTTAAAACAGATACTGAACCAGTACGCTGCAGATAACTACTAACTATTGCTACCACATTACCACTACATTACCATCACTATTTTTTTTGATTTTTTTTAAAACTTTTCATTAATAAATATTTAAATAAAAAATATGACAATAATTTTGGTACCATATACTGAACTCCACCACCCGGCAGTAACAAAACAAAATAATAATAACACTAAATATAATCCTATCTCACGCAACACAAGATCTGTCTTAAACAATCACTGCCTTAAAATATCATTATCACATTCCTTCTCAAACGTGGTGTTCCAACGCTACACTCATAACCATGTTGACACATGCCCAAAGGCCCCCTCATGCGCCCCACCTCTTAACTCCCCCAACCACATATCATCGCTTTTGGAAAAATGTTACAAATACAAACCATCCTTCTACATGTATGAACGCTTAAAACAGTACCCCAGCCACAATGTGGGTACCCCTCCCCACCCATTTGGGTAACAACAACAATAAACCAATACTTTCATTGGCCCAGTACTTGTCCCCCAAAGTTACATACAAAAGAATAAAATCGCTATCCATTAATACATCAGTAATGCTATAAGACACAATACAATGTGACGTTCATACCAGCCTAACATTATACATTTTACCCTCAAAACTTATTTCCTCACCGCACTCTATTACGCACCCATTCCAATACATAATATTAATTAATCATAGTACATTGCATCCTCTCCAACCACGATCCTACCACCAGCCACGCTTAAAAAAGTTATGTCAACTCACCGATCCACACGCTGGAAACACGCCCCTACTATCACCATTATGTCACCCCCCTTAAACCACAGTTACATTGCACCCTTACAAAAGCACTAACCTCCAATGGCATCACCCCCCGCACCCACCACTCCCTCACCTCAACCAACCCGAAAGATGAACCTCACACCACGTTTCCAAAACCCAGCCCCACCAACCCAACATCCTCCCCTTTCCCCCGTAACATATCCATGGAGCCGTACCCTAGGAACGGTCCCCCCGCCCAAGCGCCAATAGTTAGTTTGATATCTTTATTATGCACCCCATACCATCCGTGGGCGGTAGTCAAAAGATTACAGAGGTACATAATGGGTCCAGGGACTGGACCTCAAAGTTTAATAGCTGAGCAAGTTACAAAGGTAATGAACTCAGATGGTCACAATCATGATAAGTTACAAAGGTATTTGCAATAGACCCCCTATACAGATGTCCCCATAACCACCCAAAAAACTTGACCACCACTTTCATACACGACCATATTTCTACACTTGATTCTATATATCTTTGCCAATAGTATAAGACGCCGTATTTTAAATTTCCCCACAACCATGTCGCCGCTGCCCTCGCCTCTGTCTCCGACACCCCACTCACGTCCAAACTGATCTCCTCAAAACGGACATCCTTGCCCCCCCCACCACCAAAGTTAAAACACGAGCGAACCATCCCCTTAGCCCAGTGATTCTCAACCAGGTAAATTTACCCTTGGGGGTAAAATTATTTGGCAAGGGGTAAATATTTGTGTGTATTTTTATGCAAAACCTGAATAATTTATTTTTCTGACCACCTTTTTTTTCTGTCCCTTTATGATGGAGATAAATTTTTTGTATGGAAGTAAGGGATAAATGGAGAAATACATCAAGCCTAGGGTTAATGATGGAGGAAACATTGAGAACCCCTTCTTAACCCTTCCAGGCGCTTGAAAATACACATGGAAACCCTTTCCCATCCTTCCCCACAGAATCTACAGACTCCAGCTTCCACCACACTTCTATTCCGTAACATCCACACGATGGCAAGATTCCATGGAGAAACCTGAAAATCATCTCACGTCCCCTGGGGTGGTCCCACAACTTCTTAAACCTCTTCCAAATCCCTCCCCAATCATACACAGGGCAAAAGGCCACCACCTGGGCCTCTACGTGTCCCAATAAAGGCCTATACAGCACTCTCACCCTGATATGTTCCGGCTCCCTTACCGCTCACATTCACGAAAATCGTCACCCTGAAAAGTCTTTGGGAAGCCTTAACACCACCTTTTGACATATACGCACATCACCCGCTTACGAAGATCAAACCCCCAATCCACCTTCTCTCACGGGCAACATAACCCCCTCTCAATCACACCTTGATGTTCATAATCAAAACCCCCTCCTTAATTCGACCTATCGCCTCCTAGTGAATGGAAAAACTTAGCTATGTACCACCCCTTTACTATACGGGAAACATTGAAAACGATACCCATCTGCCCAATAATAAATGGTAGGGTTTTCATCCCCAACAATCTATTCACCCCTTTTCCCTACTATCTCCGAATCCCCCTACCCCTATCGCCCGCAAACCTATCCCAAATCTTTAATGATAGATACCCCCCCACCACTAGCTTCATTTATTGTTAACCAATAATGTGGTGTCCCATAACCAACAATCCCCGAGTAAACCTATCTCCCCCCAAAACCTACCAAAACCTTTTTCCCCGCACCAACCAAAAAAAAGAGATCCTGTACACCCCAAAAGGCATCGGGAAACAGCGGACACCCCCTGCCTCCCCCCCCCCGACAACCTCCCCCAAACTCCATTAATCACCCCTCCCTAAGTCCCCTGGACAACGTGTCAACCCCCCACTTTTTCCCCCCCAAAACCCCCCTGGATAAGGAAAATTTTCTCATGGCACCCCCTTTCAACTGAATCTCCCCACCCCGCCTGGGCCAATTAAGCCCCTTTTTTCCCTTTCCCTTTCATGTCTCTCAAATTATCAGTAATGGAATCCCCGGAAAGTTTGACCTACCGGAAGGCCATACTGTCTCGATGAGACGACACGATCCACGACCTTGGCAAACAATTTACGGTCGCACAAACAGAGAAATCGCCTATAATTCCAAGACAACTCCCTCTCGCCCGGCCCAACCTACCACTGCCGTTGCTGCAAACATAACATGATGAGTCTCCATTGTAAAGGACATCAATAATTTTTTTTTTATTTTTGAAATCTTGACACCCCTGGGTCGGTTGATAACCCCCTCAGCTAAATACTGACGGGTTGGTTCGATCCCCGGCACGGTTGGAAACTTTTGGTTAGTAAGTACCTGGGTGTTATTAACCTGGCACCCCGGGGGAGGTAATTTTATCTTAGGGCAGGAATTTGAAATGAATTAGTTAAAAACCTTTCTTAGCCTCTAAAATTGTCAGTTTAAAAAACGCTCTGTTCCTTTGATGCAATTTTCCCAAAAACTGGGCATGATTGGGGAAATTTTTTATCATAGTCAGCAGGGGATTAATTGACCATCTTTTTGTTATTTGAGGTATCAAAAATATCAGTTCCGAATTCTAGACGTCATTTTATAGTATAAAATTTTAGACAGATATTCTAAGTTTAAGGAAAGCTTTTGGGAAAAAGCCTACTGAAGTAGTGATGCAGTGCATCCTTCTGTGATTCATATAGCAAAATAAAAAGAACACCTGCTGACTGAACTGTCAAATAACTGAATAATCAATATAAATGTGTTACAGGTCCCCCTTTTGCGCTATCATCCCAAAACGATAATGCACCAGTTCACCGCCAGACATTTCAAAAATGGTTTAAACATCATCGATCATCTGTGGGGGCAGTTGCAACTGAAAGTCGAAACAGATTTTCCACCGTCGTTCTTGCAAGAGTTTCAGCAAGTTTTGTTTGGTAATGACTTAAAATTTCCTGGATGTTTTTCAAATGGTATATGAATAAAATTTTCGACGAATTGATGGTGTTTTTGCTGCAAATGGAGGAAATATATTGAAAATAAAAAAGTTAAAGCAAGGTGTTCCTATTAATTTGTTCCAACTCCCGAATTTCTTATTCGTTGAATAAGGTTTTACATAGCAGTGTAATTAGTCATCAATTGCAAAAGTGTATTCTCTGTTTCCTTCACTCGATGGTGAGTCAACTACAGTTGCTGTGGGGTGAACAATGTGGTTTCATTACAGTGTTCAAAGCTCCCAGACAAACTGACTTCACAATTTAATGTATTTTTCCATAAGTTGGGACACATATCACTCATGGAGAGGCGCCCCTTCCACTTTTGTATTGTCGGTTCCCAAATTTTGTTTTCCATATTGTGTTTGATGTCAGTATCAGCCAACGCTGAATTTACCTTCGACGTTATCACCCCTAACACACTTTATCTTCCCTTCTGACTTCTTTCGCAACAAATTTATTACAAACCTTTGATTATATTTCCTTTAGCACTCTTCCCTGACCTTCAACCTCTACCCTGCAGGTTGTATGACCCCGGTGGTTTTGCGCTTTTTTTTTTTATAATTAATCACCTCCCGTAACCGTTACGAACTCTGGTTGATCCAGCGTGATGGTGACTCCTGCTCAGGCGGGGGTGTCGAATGAAATAATTAATTAATCTGCAATAGTTAATGTAAAAAGATTTGATTTTAGGTCTTGATGGTGAACAAGATGATTAATATAAATTTCCTTGTTTTCCTTTTCAGGTGGGAATTACTGGTCATCGTGGGACAACTCTCCCCCGCATGACGGGTGGTCTATATTACTACTTTAAATCCACCCAACCAATGGCACAATGTTGCTAACTGTCAGTTGTATCAACCTTGGGAATTATCGTTGGGGTTGCTTCTGATAACTTGTAATGTGAAACTTGTGGGGAAAAACAGAGTTCCAGACTAACTCAGGTGATCGTTGTTGCCTGGTTCCCCCCAGTCTACACCAGAGTTTCTAGGGTGTGACAGTATCACCCGGTTCCCCATCACCCAGGTTTACTAGGGGGTGACAGATCACCTGGTTCCCAGAGTCTACCCAGAGTTTACTAGGGTGACAGTATCACCTGGTTCCCACCAGTCTCACCCGAGTTTACTAGGGTGTGACGTAGTCACCTGGTTTCCCCCCAGTCTACACCAGATTTCAGGGGGGAATAGCCCCGGTTCCCCAAATCTATCCAGAGGTTATAGGGTGTGACAGTAGTCACCTGGTTCCCAATCTCACCAGAGTTTACTGGGTGGCAGAGTCACCTGGTTCCCCCAGTCTCACCCAGAGTTTACTAGGGGGGGACAGTAGTCACCTGGGGATTTGTGTCAGGATTAGGGCGACAAATAAGCCGGGAAAATTGTCATTTTCAGTATCGTAAATTCACAGTCCTACCTTTTGTGGTTGGTATCCCGCTCGCCCTGACAGCGGCTGGTGCCTCCACAATACCACTCAAAACTTCCCTACTTCTCCTGTTGTTGTTTTTTGCAATATTGCACAGCTCCTAAACGCACTGAGGTGTGAAAGTACTTGAGCTAAAGATTTCCCCCCCCCGTTGCTTGTCTTGCATTAAGATCGCCTATATATATATATATATATATATATATATATATATATATATATATATATATATATATATATATATATATAAATAATAATTTAGTTTATCATTACATAAATGGGGAATAAAATATCCTTGCTTCTTTATGTAATATATTTGCTTTTCTGGTTGTGCTCGTTCTAAATGCTTTTTCTCTGTTGACGTTTCTTTTTAAATTTTTGTACTTTAGGTCTTTTTTTACTTATCTCTTCTAGTGTCATTAGGCGTTTATGAAGTTTTTTTTCATTTTTTTTGATATTAGATTAATAACAATTAAGATGCAAACCTAGAGTATTAAGTTTGTGTATATTTTAATTTAAATTTGGGGGGGTTTCCCCTCGACAACACCTTTTCAAAAATTGCTGAATAAATGTGCAAGTGGCGGGTGATGCCATCTTGTGTATATTCCTGAATGCCTCTCTTCCCTCACTCAGTTTTCCTGCTCCATTGACTTTATGAACTTCCCGGACTAATTTTGTGTTGTTCAGTCTTCCCCACTGACTCAGTGTCATGCTCACCATCAATGTGCTTTGTCGTCAGGTCAATTTCCCTTTAAACCCCATCGTGTACATTCCCCTTAGCTGGGGTAGTCTGTTTCAAACTTTACCTTAAATTTGACGGTTGCAGGGTGGGCAAACTCGTCGGGGGAAAATTTCTCCCAAAATGGGGCTTACGTACACGGTGTAAAAGGGCCCCAACGACGCCTTACTGAGATGTCGGGAAACTATTCTTAGGTTTTCTAAAACCCATGGGCAGTCGATTTTTGGTTGATGTGCGCCTCGAGATATGTTCTGTGTCTGTTCGTCTGTTCTGTGTTTAAATAGTTGATTTTTGGATCGTGATTTCTGAATCCAGCCTCAGTAGACATCATCGGCTGAGAAAACCTGCCCTCCACATCTTATAAAAATTAATCTTCCAATGTTTCCCTCCCATGTATAAATTCTAAACTATTTAAAGCCAGTATATCTTTTAACCCCTTAATAAATTTCAAATTTTTCAATGTTATTTTTCCCATGTATTTTCATATAGTAAGATTGTTAGATCAATTTCCCCCAAGTATTTCTGCAAATTCATTAAACATTTTAAGGTAAGAACTTAGCCCAAGTAAGTTCTGTGCAGCGGGGGGGTTTCTGTGCAGCGGGGGGTTTCTGTGCAGCGGGGGGTTTCTGTGCAGCAGGGGGGGCTTTAAAAGGGGAGGTTTCGGGCAGAGGGGGGTTTTCCCGCAGGGGGGGTTTTCTGTGCACGGGGGAGGTTTCGGGCAAGGGGGGGTTTCTGTGCAGCAGGGGGGGTTTTTTGGCAGCAGGGAGGGCTGGCAGCGGGAGGTTTCTGTCAGCAGGGGGGGTTTCTGTGCGCAGGGAGGGTTTCTGTGCAGCAGGGAGGTTTTGCAGCAGGGGGGGGTTTCTGTGCAGCGGGGGAGGTTTCGGGCAGCGGGGAGGGTTTCTGTGCAGCAGGGGGTTTCTGTGCAGCAGGGAGGGTTTCTGTGCAGCAGGGAGGTTTTGGGCAGCAGGGAGGGTTTCTGTGCAGCAGGGGGGTTTCTGTGCAGCGGGGGGAGGGGGTTTCTGTGCAGCAGGGAGGGTTTCTGTGCGCGGGGGAGGGTTTCTGTGCAGCAGGGAGGGTTTCTGTGCAGGGGAGGTTTCTTTGTGGCGGGGGGGTTTTCGGCAGCGGGAGGGTTTTGTGCAGAGGGGGGGGGTTTCTGTGCAGGGGGAGGGTTTCTGTCCCCAGCAGGAGGGTTTTTTGGCAGCAGGGGGGGTTTCTGTGCAGCAGGGAGGGTTTCTGTGCAGCAGGGGGGGTTTTTTCTGTGCAGCAGGGGGGGTTTCTGTGAGCAGGGGGGGGGGCTTGCAGCGGGGGGTTTCGGGCAGCAGGGAGGTTTTGGCAGGGAGGGTTTCGGCAGCAGGGAGGTTTTTTGGCAGCAGGGGGGGTTTCGGGCAGCAGGGGGGGTTTCTTGCAGGGGGGTTTCTTGGCAGGGGGGTTTCCCTGTGCAGCAGGGAGGGTTTCTGTGCAGCAGGGGTTTCGGCAGCAGGGAGGGTTTCTTGGCAGCAGGGGGGGTTTCTGTGCAGCAGGGGGGGTTTCTGTGCAGCAGGGGGGGTTTCTGTGCAGCAGGGGGTTTCTGTGCAGCGGGGGGGTTTCTGTGCAGCGGGGGAGGGTTTCTGTGCAGCAGGGGGGGTTTTTTGGCGCAGGGGGTTTCTGTGCAGCAGGGGGGGTTTCTGTGCAGCAGGGGGGGCGGCAGGGGGGTTTTGTGCAGCAGGGGGGGTTTCTGTGCAGGGGGAGGTTCCCTTGGCACGGAAAGGATTTTAAAGGGGGACTCTGATGTAATGATGGCCGGACATGGCACGGGGCGATGACCATTTTTGCTAAACCATCAAAAAACGAGCTTTTAAAAGCAAATGGAGCCCAGCTATAATCGTCCCAGATAAGGTGCGCTCATTACTGAGTCCCCCCCCTCAAGCCGGGGTGAATGCCCCCCCCCGAAACCCACCAATCCCCCCTCCCCCCGCAGAGAAGAAAAAGGGCCCTTACTTGTACCAGACACTGATGCACAACCACCTCCTTGACCTGACCAAGACCATCCCAAATATTATTGGTGCTGAGAGGAAGCAGTCGCTGGGCAACCAGCTCAACTCACCCTTGTCCCTGCCATGAAGAAAACCCAAGCTCCCCTCCTGGGGAGGGGAAAGTGACCCCGTTGATGACCCCGTGGTCAGTTGACGGTCTGATTCGTCAGTTAATGTAACCAAACCAGCAGTATTTATGAGGATCGCTATTCTATTCTCAGAAAAACCCCTCAGGGCTAAACTCCCCCCCCACCCAAAGAACAAGAAGTGCAAGAAAAAAACCCCGGGGGATTTCCCGGACACCAATTCTCTGCTCGCAGCATCAACGCAAAACACACGAAATAATGGGGGTCCGATTTTAAAACAACATCCAACACTTCAACAACCACTGCCTCCCAGAAACATTATGCAACCCTAACCCCGACATTTTCCTCCTGAACGAGACGCAGCCATACCAGATCAACACACAGCTGCGGGGTTACCAAAACCCCCAGAAATCCAGAGGGCCCCACAGTGGGTACGTCCTAGTGAAGCAAGGACATGCCCGTAAATCCCTTTGAGAGGATACCATCACGAATAGAACTGACGACCTCATATGGACAGCTAGTAGTGGGAACGGGTTACTTCCTTCCCAAACACCCTACATAGGGTCCCCTCCACCGATTACTCAGTAAAAATGTCCCTACAGTCCTAGCACGGGATTTTAATGCCTACCACCCTGCTCTGTTCAATTGCGGCGCCGCCTAACCGCTTGGTGACCAAAAGGGCAAACAGCTATTCATATGTGGGACCCGCCCAAGGGCCCTGACATAGTACTTACCAATAGTGACTGTGATTTATACCACTACAGTGTCTCCCAGGTGGTAATGTAGGATCAAACCACATTCCGTCATACAGCTCAGACTATCTAGGAAATAATCATAATGCTACGCTTGTGAACCAGCCCTCAACTCCAATAGACAAGGCAATCAGCTCCCTCTACGAAAAAATCACTGAGGCCACCCAGGCATGCTGCAGACTAACAACATCAAAGATCTACCAACAGTACAAACCAACCAGGGAGATTAAGGACAGCATGAATTACTACGAAGTCGAGTGTAGAAGGCACCTCCACTGGACAGCCTACACCTGCGATACTACAGAGGTTGAGGAGAGTTAATCACCTTAATCACTGTCAGGGAACGCCTTCCACCTGAACAAAAAATAATGGAAAAATGAATAAATAAATACGGACTCTAGGTTTAATAATGAAGATAAATTTTTCAGTTTTAATTAAAATAATAAAAAAAAATTTGCCGTTGTGGTTCTGGCAAGATGTTGAGTAGAAGAATGCAAGGCCCAGGATAGTTCTCTGGTGTTGACATTGTGTAGGTTATCCTGGGCAGATGGTATCTTATCCGATGTTAGGGATTCTCCTGTGCCACTTGGTTGCAGTAAGTATGAAGACGTAAGTAAGGAGTAGTCGAAATCCTCTAAGTCTGATAGACTTAAATCTTGCTCCTTTATATCCTGGCGTCTACACGGGCTGACCAGGCCAGCAGCAGAGCTGATAAGAAAAAAAATACACTGGTTACCAAAGTTAAGCAAATATAACACTTAAGAAAGCAATGGTGGTATGCCAACTTGAAGATGTAAGACATTACTGGTAACCATAAAAACAACGACCAGAAATACTCCCGGTAGATCACCCTACCTGATCAGAAGAAGAGTGGAGGTGAAGTGACTCTCCAAACTTCACCCCACACCAGGTAAGGTTACAACTACCAGGAGTAGTAAACACCTCAGACAACCAGGAACTGGGGTTCGCCCCAGCCCGTGGATGGAAGCACAGGCTGTAACTCGTTAATGATCCCCGGCTGACTGAACAACCCTAACCCCAATTATAATCCACTTTTCCCTCAATCACACAGCACATAAGAGTAATATGGAAATATCTTGTTCTCCAGGCTTATCAATACAAACACCAACCGGAAAGATTCTGGAGTAAGATCCGCCATCTGCTAGGGGCCAACTGGGAGAAGAAATGGAGAATCACGACCAATCCGGAGAAAGTCCTCATCAGCACCATCAGTTGCCTTGAAACAATTATTGACAACAAAGGTGTATCTCAATCAGAGGTACACCTAGTGCTATCAGAAACCCAAACAAGTTAATGGGATATGAGATCGACAGATTACTCCACCCACATCTCACATCTCCAAAAAAGTGAACCTAGCAAAAACCCGCCTTAGCCAACTTTTCAGGTTTAACGAAGCTCCTCCCACATCAAGAAACACCTTTACAAGAAGATAATATGACCAATGCTTGAACATCCTTGTGTGTCCATGTCATTAACTACAAAATCCAACATGCTTCTGCTACAAAGAGTCCAGAACAGTGCACTCCGCTTCATCACAGGCACCAGGCGGTGAGACGGAATAAGGATGGAAGATCTACACATCCAACAGAAGATATAGATGCAATAAATGTCAGACTAGACAAACCTTTCCCTTTCATGCATTTCCCTTTGTATCACCTGATCCGATTTAATTGCCTCAATCACAGCTTTCCTTTCTTCAATCCCCTCTCTATCTGTTGTCCCTGTACCAAACGGCCTGTCATTTTCCCTCCTCGGCTTTTCCTGGGTACTGTTATGGTCTGTTAGGGCCTCTGCTTATATCTTAGCTCTTTCGTTTCCTTCAGTCCCCTCGTTTGTGTGTGTGTGTGCGCGTGTGTGTGTGTGTGTGTGTGTGTGTGTGTGTGTGTGTGTGCTTAAAAATATGTGGTAGAAGGAGTCGACTCCTTTTCGATAGGAGTTTCTGGTCTCACTGTCACTTCCAACGAGAAATTTATCGTCTCTTCACCAATGTTTGGGTCTGCACTCCACCACTCCGCACTCCACCACTCCGCACTCCACCCTCCACCCCGCACTCCACCACTCCGCACTCCACCACTCCGCACTCCACCACTCCGCACTCCACCTCCGCACTCCACCACTCCGCCTCCACCCTCCGCACTCCACCACTCCGCACTCCACCACTCCGCCTCCACCACTCCGCCTCCACCACTCCAGCCTCCACCACTCTGCACTCCACCAGTCCTGACTCCACCACTCTGCACTCCACCACTCTGCACTCCACCAGTCCTGACTCCACCACTCTGCACTTCACCAGTCCTGACTCCACCACTCTGCACTCCACCAGTCCTGACTCCACCACTCTGCACTCCACCAGTCCTGACTCCACCACTCTGCACTCCACCAGTCCTGACTCCACCACTCTGCACTCCATGTGGAGAAAATTCTCCAAAGGAGGGGGTATGCGCCCTTACTACCCTTGTTAGGGCCCTCACCCTTTCCTCCCTTAGGAAAGGGCCAGAGGAGGCGCGTCTGGCTGAGAAAAACAATTTAATTCAAGCCAGATGTACTGACAACAGTGTGTCACGAATTGTGCTGACCACAGCACCACGAGGCACCTCGTGGCTGCACGAGGCACGAGCCACAAGGCAGCATGAGGGGCAGATTGAATACAGGCTCCGTAGAGGTCATACGACTCTAGGGTCATGCGGCGCGAGGCGACGTAAATCAACATAGACATTAGTCATATGCGTCCGTTAATCTAATTTAATCTCCACTAACATCGGGAAATAAGATAAGAACTCTGTTCCAGCGCGTTTAGTGAATAACATCAACATTGCAGTATATTCAGAAGTGTGCGCAGCTTCTTACTGCAAAAAGACAAACGTAGAGACAATCGCAAGTGAATTCCATCGAAACAAGACGGTGACTTCAGCGGCATTCTACAATCAAGACAGCATTTCCGCCGTATATGGTGGAGCCAACACCATCGCTCAAAGTTACACGAGCAAGGTAAGAATTTTGTGTTCTGGTCATGCAGGGGACTGTGCAGTTCTTGTAGTCAAGAACATCAAAAATTTTTCCTTGACGCGTTATGGGGGACTTTTTTTCCCAAAAACGTGAGTAAAC
>WNWK01050766.1:0-12718 GCA_009830355.1 Cherax destructor | reverse complement strand
CAAAATTTTGGGACTGACTGACTGACTTACTGAATGACTGACTGACTGACCGGGACTTACTGGAATGACTGACTGACTGACTGACTTACTGAATGACTGACTGACTGACTTACTGAATGACTGACTGACTGACTTACTGAATGACTGACTGACTGACTTACTGAATGACTGACTTACTGAATGACTGACTGACTGACTTACTGAATGACTGACTGACTGACTTACTGAATGACTTAAAGTTAGACACTCCAGTACAACCCTCGACTTCATTTCCAGAACCTCTACCATGCACCTCAGCCCAGTAGGGCCACAGCATAACTCTCCACTCTTTTTACAATCATCCACAAACACCAGCACCCACAATTTAAGGTAAGAAATAATATTATTTCTATTACATTTGTAGTCTTAAGCAGTAAAAACAACATAATACATCACAACAATGAACTACAATTACATACAGTGGACCACCGTGTTCGTCCTGCCCCAAACTCGTCCTTTTATGTAAGTGTATTTTTTAAAGGCTTTTGTAAGTGTATTTTTGGGGGTCTAAAAGGACTAGTCTACTTTACATTATTTCTTATGGGAATAAATTGTTTAGTAATGGCACTAGAACAGCATTCGGGAACGAAAAAAATAACGAATACCGGGTCCACTGTATTCACTTTTTTTTTTTGAAAGATGTGGAGGCCTAAAAAAGTTGTTTGGCTTTTTGGGGCTTTCAGGAACATAACCCTTTTTTTCCCACAAGTTCTTAAGTTCATCTAACACGATTTTACCTAACACAGCATTTCAGGAACGTAACTACCGAGTTAAATGACGGTTCACTGTACGAGCAAATTGAGTTATGAGCTAGGTCACAGAACGGATTAAACTCAAGTCAAGGTTCCACTATAGAAGCAAACACTTCTCTTATGCCCCTCATGTTCATTTGAACAATATATAGAAATTCTATGCAAATTAAAGAACCAAAGATATGGAATAACTTGAGAATTAAGTGAATTAAAGAAAATGTAACAATGAATTAAAACTAAAGAAAAAAATACCAAGTGCTGAAATAGTTCTACAACCAAGAATTTTATATCAATAAGTAATTTTAGTTTTAGACAGCAACCGCCCAGGGAGGTACTACCGTCCTGCCAAGTGAGTGTAAACGAAAGCCTGTAATTGTTTTACATGATGGTAGGATTGTGGTGTGTTTTTGTCTCATAAACATGCAAGATTTCAGCTATGTCTTGTTACTTCTACTTACACTTGGGCCCCACTACACATTCATGTACAAGCATATATATATATAAAACCCTCTGGGTTTTCTTTTTTTTTCTTACTAGTTCTTGTTCTTATTTCCTCTTATCTCCATGGGGAAGTGGAACAGAATTCTTCCTCCGTAAGCCATGCGTGTTGTGAGGCGACTAAAATGCTGGGAGCAAGGGCTAGAAACCCCCTTTCCCTCCTGTATATATTATTTAAATGAAAAAAGGGGAAATTTTCTTTTTCCTTTTGGGCCACCCCGCTGGGGGTGGGAAACAGCCGACGTGTTGAAAGAAAGAAAGAATTTTAGTTTTATTTTGTTCATCTGTGATCCTGCTCCCTTTTACCCATAATTTTTTTTAAAAATAAATCTACTATACACTACCAGGTAGTATACTCAACAGGCTTATTCCCCTATAATTCTTAAACTCTGTTTTATCCCCTTTACTTTATAAAAAGGAACTATGCATACTTTCCCAATCCCTAGGTATCTTCCCCCCTTTAAACATTTATTAAATACAGTGGAACCCAGACTTTGGGCCCCTAATCTGTTCCAGGAGCTAGACCCCAAGTCGAAGCTCCCGGGGAAATCGAAGCAATATTTCCCATAAGAAATAATGGAAATACAATTAATCCATTCCAGACCCCCAAAAAATATTCACAAAAATACAATTACAGTATAGTGGACCCCGAGTATCAAAAAAAATTCATTCCAGAATCCTGCACCAAGTGCCATTACCGAACAATTTACTCCATTAAGAAATAATGTCACTTAGGTTAGTCTATTTCAGACCCCCAAAAATACACTTCCACAAGCACTTACAATATTATACTTAATAATTGTACGTTTTTGGGGTGAAAGAAACCCTGGGGTCCACTGTATGGGGAATAACATTTAAATAAACTTTTAAAAAAAATTTTTTACAGTGGCCCCCCCGAGTATCGGCTACTGTGAGTATCTGCCAACTCGTGTTTCGTCATTTTTTTTGGGGCCCAATTTTGGCCTGACACGTCCCTTTTCCCGAGTATCAGCCTGCGTACCGGGATCTGTCCGCCCCCCGCACAGGCGTCGGAGCCAGTCCCAGTTTGTTTACCATTGAGTGAACATTACCCAGCGCACTCATTCAAACATTTCACAATAAAGTTATTGTGTTTATTGCTAGTTTATTATTTTCACTGTGAAATAAGTCACCATGGGTCCAAAGAAGCTTCCTAGTGGCACCCCGTGGAAAGAAAGTGAGGAACACCATCGGGAAATGAAGAAAGAGATAATAGAAAAATACGAGTGGCGTACGTGGGGGGGGAGCTTGGGCCCGGATGCACAACAAAAAAAAAATCTACTATCACCCTCTATCCTGGCAAAGAGAAAAGAAATCAAGGAAGCTAATGTTAAAAGTGTTGAAAATGTTAACAAAAAAAAGATTACAAACTTTGGGGTGAGGTTGAGAAGTTGTTGGTGGTGTTGATCAACGAAAAACAGATAGCGGGTGATAGTGTTTCCATGGCGATAATTTGTGAAAAGGCAAGGCAGTTGCATGCAGATCTTGTCAAGAAAAAAGCCTGGAATCAGTGCTGATATGAGTGATTTTAAGGCCAGCAAAAAGCTGGTTTGACAGATTTAGGGGAAAAGTAGTGGCATACACAGTGTTGTAAGGCATGATGAGGCAGCAGTTCAGACAAACTTGCTGCTGAAAAGTTTGTGAGTGAATTTAATTGGTTGGGAGAACTGAAACATTCAAACCCGAACAAGTGTTTGTGACCAAACAGGCCTGTTTTGGAAGAAAATGCCTAACATGACCTACATTACTCAGGAGGAAAAAGGGACTGCAGGACACAAGCCTAAGGGAAAAACAAGCTAACTCCCCCTTTTTTTTGCTAATGCTAGTGGGGATTTTAAAGTGAATCCTTTACCGGGATCACCCCGGGAAAAACCCAGTGTGTTCAAGAAAAAAAATGTCGTCAAGGATAGATTGTGTGTGTTCAAGAAAACAGTCGTCAAGGATAGATTGTGTGTGTTCTGGAAAGCTAATAATATGGCATGGGTCACAATGCAAATTTTTGTATAGAGGGTTCATTAAGTGTTTGGCCCCAGTGTGAAAAAAAACCTCCAGGAAAAGAAATTGGGCCTCGAGTGCCTCCTGGTACTGGACAAAAGCTCATGCTCATCCTCACAACTTATGTTTTTTTTTTAAAACCGTATATTTAAACCTATAAAAGAAGGTGTGTTTTATTTGATAACAGAAAAGTTAAAACAATTTTGCTATAGAGGGCATTATATCGGGTCAGCAGCTCCTTTTATCAACTTTTAAAATTAAAAAAAAAAAAACTTTACAGACTTTTTGTCAGTGAGTTCAGTTTTGTAACAGTGAAGTTCTTGGGCCCCCTAAACCCCTCCTCTATCCAGCCCATGGACCCAGCAGGTCATTTCTAACTTCAAAAAATGTACACAAAAGCACTGTTTGAAAGGTGCTTTGAAGTGACCTCGGGCACTGAGTTGACTCTAAGAGAGTTCTGGAAGAATCACTTAATATCTACAACTGCATAAGCCTTATAGGTAAGGCTTGGGAGGGAGTGACCCCTAGAACTTTGAACTCTGCTTGGGGACAATTATGGCCAGATTGTGTCCAAAGACGGATTTTGAAGGGTTTGAGGCTGACCCTTTACAACCCTCTGCCTGTTGTGGGAAAGGGATTGTGGCATTGGGCAAGTCCCTGGGGGTTTGGGGGCAGTAGTGAGGATGTGGAAGAGTTTGGTGCAGGACCACGGGGAAGAGCTAACCACTGAAGAGCTGCAAGAGCTTCATCTCCAACAGCATCAGATCACAGTTGAGGAACTTGCTTCACAGGAGGAGGAGGAGGAAGTGGGAGTGAAGGAGGTGCCTTCTTCAGTGCTTAAGGACATGTGTGGAATGTGGAATAATCTGCAAAGCTTTGTGGAGAAATACCACCCTGAGCAAGCTGAAACAACCCATCTCTGCAACATGTTCAGTGCCAAAACAATGTCCCATTTTAGGGGCATCTTAAAGAGGCGCCAGAAACAGAGCACTCTTGACAGTTATTTTGTGCGACAGGGGTCTAGTGATTCTCAAGCTGGTACTAGTGGCATTAAAAGACAAAGAAGGGAAGTAACCCCAGAGAGGGACTTGTTACCTGAAGTCCTTATTCAGGGGGAGTCCCCTTCCAAACATTAAGCCCTCCCTCACTCCTCCCTATCTTTCAGATGCCAGCAAGTCTCTTCAATAAAGGTAAGCAAATGTTATTTTAAATGTAAATTTATTAATTTAATGTGTGTTGTTATTATGTGTTGTGTGCATGTAAAACTATAGTTATTCCCTATAAATTGTATTTTTATGTGAATATTTTTGGGTGTCTGGAACGGATTAATTGTATATACATTATTTCTTATGGGAAATAATGGTTCGACTTTCGGCCAGTTCGAGTTGAGGCCTAGCTCCAAGAACAGATTATGGCCTATACTCGGGGGTTCACTGTACTTACCTTTATTGAAGAGACTTGCTGGCATCTGAAAGATAGGGAGGAGAGGGAAAGGGCTTAGTGTTTGGAAGGAAAATCCCCCTCCATAAGGACTTTAGGTAACAATTAAACACTTGTTGGGGTTCGAATCCTTCACTAATAATTTTTTCAGCAGCACGTTTGTCTGAACTGGCTGCCTCACCATGCCTTACAACACTGTGTATGCCACTACGCTTCTTAAATCTGTCAAACTAGCCTCTGCTGGCCTTAAACTCACGAACATCAGCACTGGTTCAAGGCATTTTCTTGACAAGATCTGCGTGCAACTGCCTTGCCTTTTCACATATGATGGCCTCGGAAATACTATCATTTGCTATTTGTTCATTGTTTATCCACACCATCAACAACTTCTCAACCTCTTCCACTGTTTGTGATCTATTTTTGGCAAACATGTCAACAACTTTTGCAACATCAGCTTCCTTGATTTCTTTTCTCTTTGCCAGGATAGAGGTGATAGTAGATTTGTTTTTGTTGTACATCCTGGCAAGCTCCCCCACACATACACCACTCTCGTATTTTTCTACTATCTCCGTCTTCAGTTCAATGGTGTTCCTCACTTTCTTTACCACAGGGGTGCCACTATGAAGCTTCTTCGGACCCATGGGGACTTATTTACAGTCACAATCAATAAAACATAATAAACAATAAATTTATTGTGAAATGTTTGGATGAGCACACAGGATAATGTTCACTTAAGTGTAAACAACGCTAGACTGGCTTACGACGCTTGAGCAGCGAGGCGAGGGAAACGCGGCAGGCAGACAGGTCTGGTAGGCGGGGCAACGACCGATAGTCGAGACAAAACTGGGCCGAAAAGCGACCGAAAGGCGAAGCAGCCGAGGCTGGGTAGCCGAGCCGAATTCCACTGTATATCCACCTCATACTTTTAATATTTCTGTCTTTATCCCATCAATTCCAGCTTCTTTACCCATTTTCATTCTGCCCACTGCCTCTCACCTCCCCACACCCATATTATTAAGTAATTAATTATTATTATATATTTTTTTTTTTGAATGTACCAGTCATATCCCACTGTGGCAGGGTGACCTAAAAATAAAAACAAAAGTTTTTCCTTTTACATTTAGTAATTTCTACAGAAGGTGTTACTAGCCAGCCCATGCTTCTGGCAAGATGAGATATTCCTCTAGAGCAGCATTTTCAACCGGGGTTCCCAGAACCTTAGGTTTTGCGAGCGGTCGATACGGATTCAGAGAGAAATGGTGATAAATAGGCTAATCATGTGTAAATGCCTTTTAAGTAATTTTTGTGTTTAATTTTATATTCGTAATTTTACCATACACATACGGCATATTCTTGGAAAATTCTTGGCTATTATAATATATCATGTTATATCATTTAAAAGTACATATAATAATCATAGGGAATATATTGAGCAATGTCTATACGGCACCAGTGAGAAAACGCCATTAGTGGTCAATGGACAGATGTATGTGACAGATTCATGTACAGTGGACCCCAGAGTTTCAGAAACCCCGGAAAACGTACAATTATGTAAGTATAATATTTTCAGTGCTTGTGGAAGTGTATTTTTGGGGTCTGAAATAGACTAACCTACGTGACATTTTTCCTTAAGGGAGAAATTGCTCGGTAATGGCGCTTGAGCAGACTTCAGGAGTGAAGTTTTTACGAAACTCGGGGGTCCACTGTATCATTAACCCTTTCGGGGTTATGGTCGTACAAGTACGTTTTACGCACTGTGGTTATTGACGTACTAGTACTCCTAAATTCTAGCGCCCTCAAATCAATCAGAAACAGGCTGTTAGGCATAGATGTGATAGAATGGGTCTGTGCGGTCAGTGTGTGCAGTAAATTCCTGCACCACACAGTGCATAATGAGGAAAAAAAAACTCTGACTGTGTTTTTGGTTTAAAACAGCGACTTTGCAGTCTATTTTCGTATGGTATTTATGCTTGTATTCTCGTTTTCTTAGTCTCATTTTATAGAATAGATGATATATTACAGAAATGACCCATGACCACAACACAAGACACAGATCACTTTTTGATATACCCCGTGTTCATATCAACCTATGTAAAAATTCTATGCACATAAAGGGCCCCAGAATCTGAATACACTACCAATAAATATTAAGATAATCTTGTCTGAAAATCAATTTAAGACAACTCAAAACCACCTACTCACCCAAAACTAAATGATCATACTATAAACTACTCTGAAAATGCTCATTATTACTTTCCTATACGATAATCTCAATTTTTAATAATATGTTACTATTATGTTACCCCTACTCAATCAAAACTAAATACTCATATTATAAGTTAATGTCAAAAATGCTCAATGTTATTTTCCTTAAGATAATCTCAATTCCATATTACCATTACTGTAACAATCTAATATCATTATATAATAATTTAAACAGTAAAATTTCATCATATTGTAATTTTGAAAACAATTTTTAACTAGAATAAACTCAATAAATTTCTCTAATATTAGTACATAGTCTTTAAGTTACTAGAATAAGCTCCCCATAATGCCATGGCATGTCAGTGGCTCTCCTTGCACTCAATTTACATTGTAACTACCAATACCTATGTAATCTGCAATCTGCAACGAAATAAAATTTACTTTACTTTACTTTACTAAATAGAGATAATTTTGACTGGTTTCACGATGACAAGTTCCTTGAAACTGAGCGCAAAGTAGAAATGTTTGATTTGGCCGATGTTCAGGAGTAAACAAATCACACCATGCGTCCAATACACATCAACTGGAGAGTCTAATATTCTTGCACAAGTGCGCTGATATTTTTATACCATTTTACAGTGATGCAGTTGTATACATAACAGTAAATCTTCTATTTTTGTGAGAATAAAAATTCAAAATGGAAAGAAAAAGTAATGGAACAGGGGCCTGGAGACGTGGCTAATGAACAGAGAACATGTTATTTTAGTGCCAGGAATGTCTGCCTTGTTTACTCTGGACCCTATTTTGAAATTGGCATCGTTTGAAATTTGTGTGAAATTGAAAATTGCCATTTTCTGACCACTATTTTGGGAGATGAAATTGGTAAATAGGCAGTTTCTTCTACTCATTCGATAGAAGAAATGGAGTTCTAGGAAATAGCTATAATTTTAGGAGACTGAAACATTGGAATTTGTCGAAATAGGGCTCAAAGTGGGTGAAATCGCCGATAAGGCAGTGTCATAGGTACCGATAACTTCCAAAGCATAATTTCGTTAGTTTTCGATCAAATTTCATAATTTTGGTGGCGGTATGATCGGAAAAAGATTCTCATCATTTCATAAGAAAAAATTAATTTTTTTTTTTCCAAAAATTTTCACCCCAGGAACACTTTCCTGAGAAGGCCTCACCCCAAAGGGTTAAACAACCTCGTGACATTACACATCCCTGTCTAAGGCCTACTTTTATTGGGAAATAATCTCCCTCTCGCCTACATACTCTAACCTGTCCTCACTATCCTTGTAAAAACTTTTCACCGCTTTCAATAACCTACCTCCTATTCCATACATTTGCAACATCTGCCACATTGCCCCTATATATTTTTGAAAAATACCATAAATGGATTAGCAAAATGTCTATATTAACATTTTATATGCCTCAGAGTGATTATTATTGTTATTATTATCATTATTAATGCGCCCAGAGTGATTTATTATTGTGTTATTATCATCATTATTAATATGGCATCTTCAAGACTAATAACACACTCTTAGTGATTTTAATGTGTTCCTGCACTCAAGCACAGGCACAAGTTGTGGAGTTTAAAGCAGTTAAGTTCAGTGACAAAGTGTAGCATTAAGAGTGTAGGGTTAAGCGATAGAAAAAGGACAAAACTAAATAATTATAGACCTGAGTCTACGTGAGAGAATTCCAGGGGTCAACGCCCGCGCCCGGTCTGTGACCAAGCCTCCTGTTGGACCAGAGCCTGATCAACCAGGCTGTTACTGCTGGCCGCACTCAGTCCAACGTACGAACCACAGCCTTTTATTTATTTTTGTGAGAATAAAAATTCAAAATGGAAAGCAAAAGTAATGTAAGAGGGGCCAGGAGACGTGACTAATGAACAGAGAAGATGTTATTTTAGTGCCAGAATGTCTGCCTTGTTTATTATGGACCCTATTTTGAAATTGGCATCGTTTGAAATTTGTGTGAAATTGGCCAAATTTCCATTTTCTGACCACTATTTTGGGTAGTTGAAATTGGTAAAAGGCGGTTTCTGTACTCAATCGATAGAAGAAATGGAGTTCTAGCGAAATAGCTATAATTTTAGTAGACTGAAACAATGGAATGTGCAAAATAGGGCTCAAAGTGGGAAATCGCCGATGCGTAAATGTCATGGCTACCGCTAACTGTGAAAGCATAATTCCGTTAGTTTTCGATCAAATTTCATAATTTTTGTTATGTTATGATCAGAAAAGATTTTCTATCATTCCATAAGATTTTTTTTTTTTTTTTTTTTTAAATTCGTGGACCCTGAGAACGAAGTCAGAGAGACCCCTTTGCTCCCTAAAGGGTTAAGTGACTCACCCAGACAGGACACATGCACAGTCTCCATCAGTCCTATTTGTGCTTCCTGGCCTGCACCTACACTCCCTCATTCACCCACAATATTTAGTAAATTTTACCCATCATTTAGGAATGTTATATGAATTTTTTAAATTTAAGTTTTTTATCACATGAATCAGTGAACAAGTCACTGTAAGACCCTGGAGAAAATGTAATGATTCCAAGTGGCAAGATTTTGTATTTAAAAGAAGACTGAATCTTTGTAAAAAATTATGTTGCCAAAGGAAATCTTGAGATATTTCAACTACTGCTGGGGATTAAAAGTGAAGGAGGATACTATTAGCAAATTTCAAGTAAAGTAAAGTAAAGTAAATTTTATTTCTAGATTGCAGATTACATAGGTATTGTTAGTTACAATGTAAATTGAGTAAGAGAGCCACTGACATGCCATGGCATTAGGGGCAGCTTATTCTAGTAACTTAAAGACTATGTACTTAATATTAGAGAAATTTATTGAGTTTATTCTAGTTAAAATTGTTTTCAAAATTACAATATGATGAAATTTTACTGTTTAAATTATTATATAATGATATTAGATTGTTACAGTAATGGTAATATGGAATTGAGATTATCTTAAGGGAAAATAACATTGAGCATTTTTGACATTAACTTATAATATGAGTATTTAGTTTTGATTGAGTAGGGGTAAATAATAGTAACATATTATTAAAAATTGAGATTATCGATAGGAAAGTAATAATGAGCATTTTTCAGAGTAGTTTATAGTATGATCATTTAGTTTTGGGTGAGTAGGTGGTTTTGAGTTGAGTCTTAAATTGATTTTCAGACAAGATTATCTTAATATTTACTGGTAGTGAATTCCAGATTCTGGGGCCTTTATGTGCATAGAATTTTTACACAGGTGATATGAACACGGTATATAAAAGTGATCTGTGTCTTGTGTTGTGGTCATGGGTCCTATTAAAGTTGGTGAGGAGAATTTTGAGCAGAGGGTATATATTAGAGTGTAAAGTTTTATATAGTATGTAGTAGGACAAGAGTAAGTATGAATGTTCTTACGGTGAGTAGTTTGAGACTTTTGAATATTGGTGGAGTATGCTGTCTAGAGTGGGAATTTGTTATCATTCTGACTGCACCCTTTTTTGTTGTGTTATGAGTGGTCTAAGGTGATTTAATGTTGTTGATCCCCATGCACAGGTTCCATAGGTGAGATACGGGTAGATAAGTGAATGATATAGTGAAGGAGAGCTGATTGTGGTACATAATAGGGTATCTTTGATAATATGCCTACTGTCTTCGAGATTTTCTTGGAAATTTGTTGTATGTGTTTGGAATTTAAGGTTACTGTCAAGGTGGATTCCTAGGAAATTTCCCTCTGAGAGTCTTGGATGGGTGTACCATTGAGCGTTATGTTATGGAACATTTGTGGGTTTGTTTCCAAACTGTATGAAGTAGGTCTTGTCAGTATTGAGAGTAAGCTTGTTAGTCGTCATCCATGTTGATATTTTCTGTAATTCGCATTAACAGTGTTGGCCAGTATAACTGGATTTGGGTGAGAGAAGACATATGTTGTGTCGTCTGCAAATAAAATGGATTTGAGTAGTTGTGATGCATTCGGTAGGTCATTTATGTAAATGAGGAATAGGAGGGCCCCAGGACACTTCCCTTGAGGGACTCCGACTGTAATTTGTTGTGTGGAAGAGTTCGGCCCATTTGTGTACACGTATTGGCTTCTGTTGGTGAGGTATGACTTTAGGTAGTTGGAGTGGGTGCCTTATACCATAGTGTGCTAATTTTGTGAGGAGTAAATCATGGTCGACTGTATCAAAGCTTTGCGTAGATCAATGAAGATTCCAGTGGGACTTCTTTTTTCTCAAGTGCTGTATATATTAACCCAACATGTGCATAATAGCATCGTTTGTGCTCTTGTTTGTCCTGAATCCAAATTGACAGGGGTTGAGTACATTGTGTGAGATGAGGTAGGAATAGATTTGTCTATGAATTAATTTTTCGAAGATTTTAGAAAGCAATGGTAAATTAGAAATTTCATAATTATTCAGGTCTGTTTGATCACCTCCTTTGTGGATCGGGGTGACCCTAGCTATTTTGAGAATTGATGGAAAGGTAGAGGCTTAATGGATTTATTGAATAGTGTTATAATTGGTGACAGTACCGAAGCTTTTTGTACATAAAAGTTGGTAAGGTGTTTATGTTTCCTGCCTTGTTTTTATGGGTGTTGGATTATGAGCGAGACTTCAATTGGGTTGGTAGGAGCTAGGAATAGCGATTAGGGAGGTGTTTGTGAGGTAGTCTGTTGGACGGGTGTTCGAGCTTGGGATTTTATCTAGATTCTTTCCTGTCTCATAGGTGAGAGTAGGGGTTCATCTGCCTTGATAATTTGATGGTGTTGTTTTTCGCTATCTTATTATTTCCTAGAATTGCAGATAGGGTCTTCCAGGTCTTTTTCATATCACCTTTATGTTCTGGAGTCTGTTCTCATAATACAATTTTTTTTTTGATCTTCTTATCAGGCTGGTAAGGATTGATGAGTAGCTTTGGATTGTTCTCTAGTTATTAGACCCTTCTGTATTGTTTTTCATATTGGTGCCTTTTGTTAATGGATTTAAGGATGCTGGGTGTTAGCCAGGGTTTGTTAAGTCTCTTAGCTGTGATCTGTTTAGTTTTTTTAGGGCAATGTTTGTTATAGAGGTGGTGGGTTTTGTTAAGGAAATTTTGATGCATTCATTAGTATCTGTATACGTTTCTAACTCATTATGCCAGTCAATGTTAATCATAGCTGTTATAAAGTTATTTACAGCTGACTCATTATGTAGTCTGAAGGTAACTTTTGTAATATCTAGGGGTATTACCAAGGTTAGTTATGAGAAAGGTTGGATAGTGGTCTGTGGTGTTGTCTGTGATTATGCCTGATTTTAGAGGGGATATAGTATTAGTCCAGATGTGGTCTAGTAATGAAGTACTAGTCTCGAGATTCTTGTAGGTTTTGATATTGTTGGTAGTAAAAAGCAGTTGCTCATAGTGTTTGTGAATTCTGTTACTTTGTGGGTCCTGGTCGGTAGGAGATTTATATTGAAATCTCCTGTGAACAGCAAATGGTCTTTGTTCATGTGTGCATCAGTTATCAGGTTACCTAGTTTTTCACTAAAATGGTGAATGTCTTATTGAAAACCCACCTGGGAGAATCGTGGATGAAAATCAATATTATTTTCCCTCCCTTTCAACACAAGTGTATGACTGGGTGAGGGATCCATACTCTGAATCTCTGCTCAGCCTGAGAACTTGACTTAAGAGAAGAGGAAGAACTTTGTGAGCTCCAGTCTGATCATACACTTAAGAGGAGATTTACTGACCTATCCCTGGACAGGTTCTGACTTCTGTGAAAGAAA
>WNWK01050765.1:0-12719 GCA_009830355.1 Cherax destructor | reverse complement strand
TGAGGTAAATAGTACTAACAACACTGGAGGAAAGAAGGGTCAGAGGAGACATGATAACGACATACAAAATACGGGGGGGAATCGACAAGGGCAGTGACAGGATTTTCCCAAGAGGAACACAGAAACAAGGGGACACAACTGGAAGCTGAAGACCAGATGATTTAAAAGGGGATGTTAGGAAGCATTTCTTCACCCAAGAGAGCAGGAAGTGGAATAGTCTTGAGAAATATATAGTGGAGGCAGGAACCATACACAGTTTTAAGACGAGGTATGATAAAGCTCATGGAGCAGGGAGAGCAGAGACCCAGTAGCGGACAGCGAAGAGGCGGGGCCAGGAGCTGAGTCTCGACCCCTGCAACCACAATTAGGTGAGTACACCTGGGCGACCAGAAACGTAGAGGGCCAAGATGATGAAAGTGGTGCTGGAAAACCTCATGCATCATGTTAGGGATACTATAAGAGAAAGAGAGAGGGGAGAATATGAGCCAGGAAGGATGGACCTCCTATTCACTTTGAGTAGTAAAGACATTGGGGACATAATATATGAAAGGTCCCTCAGAGCTACTGGTGGTCCTGAGCTTCGAATACATTGTAGAGCTAAACGTAGAGAGGGAAGCAACATTAGTAGGATTGGAGAAGCCAAACTGTAAAAGGAGGGACTACACAGATATGAGGAATTTTCTGCATGAGGTACAGTGGGGGAGAGAGAGAACTGGTGAGAAAAACAGTGAATGAAATGATGGAATACATGACCACAAAATGGAAAGAGGCGGAAGAGTTTCGTACCTAAGGGCAACAGAATCAATGGTTAGACCGGAACGATCCCTTAGTTCACCAAAGGTGGAGAGGCCAAAATTAAATGCACTAGAGAACGAAAAAAGTATAGACACAAAGGACCAAGAAAAATATGCATGGATAAGAAGGTAAGCCCAGTGGCAATACGAGAATGACATAGCACCCAATGCTGTTGTACAACCACATCAGAAGATAAACAACAGTCAAAAACCAGGTAATCAGGCTGAAGATGGAATTAGGAAAGATCACAAGAAACTACAAAGAAGTGTGTGAAGAGTTAAACACGAGATTTAAGGAAGTATTTTCAGTGGAGAATGACTGGACTACAGTTAACCGGGAAAAAAGTAAACCCCCGGCTGGCCACTACCCCCAACCGAAGAGGACGTAAAATCTAAGTGAACTAGATACCTCAAAGGCGGTGGGACCGGACAACAAATCACCGTGGGTCCTGAGAGAGGGAGCAGAGGCGCTTTGTGTGCCACTAAAAACAATTAACACATCTATCGAAACAGGGCAACTACCTGAGGTATAGAAGACAGCAAACATTGTCTCAGTCTTTAAGAATGGAAGGCAGGTAGAATTAAACTACAGACCAGTGTCACTGACATATAGAAACTCATCAGGAAAAGACTGGTGGAGCACCTAGAAAGGAATGAGCTTATACACGATAACCAGCACGGTTTCAAGGAGGGGAATCCCAAACCTACTACAGTTTTACGACAAGGTGACAGAAGAGAGAGAGAGAGAGTAGAGAGGAGAGAGAGCGAGAGAGAGAGAGAGAGAGAGAGAGAGAGAGAGAGAGAGAGAGAGAGAGAGAGAGAGAGAGAGAGAGAGAGAGAGAGAGAGAGAGAGAGAGAGAGAGAGAGAGAGAGAGAGAGGGAGAGGGGTTGGATAGATTGCATTTTCTTGGACTGTAAGAAGGCTTTTGATACAGTTCTGCACAAGATATTAATGCAAAAGCTAGAGGAGCAGGCAGGAATAACAGGAAAGGACTGCAATGGATCAGAGAATACCTGACAGGAAGGAAACAACGAGTGATAGGTACGCGACAAGGTGTCAGAGTTAGCGCCTGTGGCTAGCGGGGTTCCAGAAGGATCAGTCATAAGGTAGGAACTGTTTCTGGTATAGGTGAATGACATGACTGAAGAGATAGATTCTGAGGTGTCCCTGTTTGCAGACGAAGTAAAGCTAATGTGGAGAATTCAAGTGGATGGGGATCAAGTAGGGATCTGGACTGGCTGCAAGCGTGGTCCAAGAACTGGCTCCTGGGATTTAACCCCATCAAGTGCAAATTTATGATGATTGGGGAAGGTCAAAGAAGACTGCAGATAGAGTACAAGATAGGTGGCCAAAGTCTGCAAACCTCACTCAAGGAAAATGATATTGGGGTGTGTATAATACCGAGCACATCTTCTGAGGTGCACATCAACCAAATAACTGCTGCAGCATATGGGCGCCTGGAAAACCTAAGAATAGTGTTTCGACACTTTAGCCAGAAATCGTTCAAGACTGTGTACACTGTGTACGTCAGGTCCATATTGGAGTATTTGACACCAGTTTGAAACGCACACCCGGTCAAACACATCAAAAAATTAGAAAAAGTTCAAAGGTTTGCAACAAGACTAGTTCCGAAACTGAGGGGTATGTCCTACTATAAGGATTCTCCCGAATGAAGATAGACTTAGAGCTTTAAATCTTCACTCTCTGGAGAGACGTAGAATGAGGAGAGATATAATCGAAGTGTATTAGTGGATGATGGGCATAAACAAAGGTGATATTAATAAAGTACTGAGGATGTCGAACCAGGTAAGAACTAGATATAACGGATTTAAGTTGGATAAATTTAGTTTTAGAAAGGACATAGGTAAGTACCGGTTTTCGAAAAGAGTTGTGGATGCGTGGATCAATCTTCCGAGTAGGATGATAGAGGCTAGGACCTTGGGTGGCTTTAAAAAGAGATTGGATAAATATATGAGTGGGAGGGGCTGCGTTTGATTAGTGTACGTGAGTAAATTCTTGGGTAACTTTGGGTAGTGGTGGTCTTGATAAGGACCTGCCATGTATGGGCCAGTAGGCCTTCTGCAGTGTTCCTCCATTCTTATTTTCTTACAAGTTTTACCTATTTGCCACAACATATATATATATACATACATATATATGGAGCTTTATCAAGCCGTTAAAAAAAATACATGGACACAGAGGGTATATATGAATACATTAATGCATGTAGCAACGTGCGACTAGTGATCAAAGAACCTAATTTCCGCAGACGTAAATGCCTTGAATCATCATTTATCGCTGTTTCTAACATAATTAAGTAAAATAAACGCAGCTTTGTCATCTCTGAAGTATTACCAAGAATACTCCTCAGAACAATAAACCCCGCTATCACATAGTTGCTGCTGTTGATTCTACATAAGAACATAAACGAGGAGGAACATTGAAACAGGTCTTCTCAAATACAACCACTAACAAAAATATTTGCCAAACCAACTTTTTTTCCTACCCAAACAATAAGCTTTGATAACCTTTTTTCTCATGTACAAGTCAACTTTTTCTACCACATGTATTATTATTATTACTACTACTACCGCTGGTATTACGACTATTACACCTCACTCTATGCCTATATATACCCTGTGTGTCCATGTATTGTTTGTAACCACTTGACAAAGCTCATGGAGAGTGAAACGTTGCCACAATAAAATGTCACATTAGTTGCACTTGTGTCCTTTTACGTAACATACGTTAACACTGTATAATTATCTTATTGAGTACAACAGAAGCATCTATAAATGTGTTTATGGTGGAAACATTTATGTTATTCTTAGCAAGTGCCCGTCGAGTGCTGATGTTGCCACAATACTCGCCGGGCACTTGCTAAGAGTAACATCAACGTTTCCAGCATAAACACATCATCTATCAAAGGCCTCACTACGAAATGTAGCCCCACACCTCTAACATCCTCAGTAGGCGTCTACATCATCCCCTGTGGAGTCTGTCCCAAGAAATATGTAGGCGAAACAGGCAGAGATCTTGCGGTCCACTTGCACGAGCATCGTAGTGCCAGTAATAAAGATGATTTAAGGTACGCCTTTGTCCTCCACAGAGGCTCCACGGGGCATTTGATGAACTGGGATGAGGCACAACTTGTTCTCACCGAACCAGACCTTAAACGCCGACGGTGTCTAGAAGTCTCGCTAAATCGCCGTCACCGACACAATAGAACGTAACACTGAAAACCACAAAAATTCTGAAACATTAGCATACATGATACTTAACCAGGTAAAGCACCACCTACCCAGCAGTCACATAAACCATACCACGGGTGGGGTTAGAACCCGCGATGAGAGAGTCTCAAAACTCCAGACCGATGCGTTAGCCACTGGGCCAGCTAGCTTCAAAAAGATTCATCCAACTACGTATATTTCTACACCATAGGAAGGTTAGAATAAGCACCACTGTGTCCACAAATGCAAGTTTTTACAGACCTGGGCCCAAGAGAGCATGTAGGCCAGAATGAATTACAGCAAATGAATTTTAACAAATGCACTTTAATCCAATTACCCTTTAGTAGTACTTACATTGAGTTACCTAACTTTCTTAACACAAATGACCCCATTCTAAATATTGATGATTATAACTGCTTCAAGAAAACAGGCCTTCACTTTATTCATGTCAATTCGAGGTCACTCTTATCCAAGATGTCAGAGATTAGGATTTTAGCTAATAGAACTAGGGTGGCACTTATATCCATTTCTGAATCCTGGTTGGATGTCACGGTGTCTGACGACAAGGTCAATATAAAATAGGAATAGAAATGGCGGTGGGATATATACCTATGCAAAAAATAACAGCCTACAACCCAAGATCTGATTTAAATGACAATAAACTGGAGATTCTATAGTTTGAGGTGTTGTTACCCAAGACTAAACCAATCCTAGTAGGAACTAGTTACCTCTTCCCCCACCCATGATCAATTCTTAGAGGATTTTTCGAGTCTTGTCCGGAATTGATAGCAATTCTGAGACAGTGATATTGGGAGACTTCAATATCTGTTTCCAACAGCAAAATAATGAGTTATGTAACAGGTATAAGCAAATTCTGGGGTTATATAGTTACACTCAACTAATTAATGCACCAACCCGGATCACACAGTTATCAGCCAACATATTAAACCACAGCCTTTGTAATCGTTCTGCCAACATTAGCCAGTCAGGCGTCATTACTACAGGTCTTAGCGATCACCTCGTCATTTCACTGTGCCAAAAAAAAATCATTAGGGATCGGACAGGCCTACACAAGACAATTAGAATGAGGTCAACTAGAAACTACAGCAAAGAAATACTGGTAAATAGGTTACAAAATTGTGATTGAACAGTGATTACAACTTGCACGGTCGTAAATGATGCCTGGAAAAAAATCAAAACAATGTTCACTGCCATCCTTGATAATTTTGCACCAGTTAAAGAGGTTAGGATTAAATGAAGAACCGAACCCTGGATGACTACTGAGATATTAGATAATATGATAAGCCTACATTTAGATCTAACATAGTGCTAAATATTGATAACGAGGTATGCCATGAGACAACTAAACTGGCAAATTGTTTTAATTCATACTACACAGTAGTAGACTTTTCAGCAGTATGGCCCATCAAAGGATGCTGCCTTTTCACACCTAGGTGTGAACATTTTCACACCTATGTGTTAATGACCGCCCCACCCCGAGCCGCCCAGCGCTGCCCTCCCACTTCCGGTCGCCCCAACCCCCACTTCCGGTCCCCCCCCTTTTTTCGATTTTTTTTCGAATTTTCAATTTTTCTTAAATTTTAATTTTTCTCTCCCTCCCCCCCTTCCGAATTTTTCATTTTTTTTTTCAATTTTTTTTTCGATTTTTTTTCAATTTTTGTTTTCGAATTTTCAATTTTTTTTTTAATATTTCATTTTTCTCGAATATTTAATTTTGAGATCCCCTCTATGGGGTATGGTAAAAGTTCCCCCTTATGGGCAATATTATTTCATCTCTAAATAAATTGAACTAAAGATCCTCCCTATGGGGCCTCCCCTACGGTAGTACAAGTAAACACAGGTGGGGTGTCAACAGGTCGCCAACAAGTTCAATCAAGCGAGCCCAGGTGTGGTGTGACGTCATTATTCCTCTCGATAACTTAATAGAACTAATATGCAACCACCCGGGACCTCACTGACCAACAACAACAAGTAATTTTATTTCCTCTCTTTAAGTTAAATGAGCTAAAACATGGGGAGAGTACATCAGGTTGAATCAAGTCGGGACACTCTGTGTCTCCCTTATTAAATGAACAAAGTTGCTTTTCATCTAGTTAAACATAGGATAACACTAATCCACAACATTTTTTTCTTCATTTATTTTTTACATTTCAATATAACAAATTTCTGATAATACAATAAAAAGCCCTCATACAGGTAATACATATAAAAATTTTCCACTCTTTCGTTAACAATTTTTTTTCAGGTAACAAAAGAAGTCTCCATACAGGCATTGTTATGCAGGTTTCTGCATGACATGAAAATTTACATAAATATATAGATATTGGAGAAGTGTGCCATAAATTTCATAAACGAGAACTTAATAATAAGGTATAACCTTTAGATAAATGTAAACAATAATTTTATAAATATGCTATGCTTTGTGGGAGGTAATGTAAAGTAGTTTAAGCTGTGAAATGTAAGGAAATCCAGCTAGGGATTTATTTTCCAACTGTGTGTGGGGAGAGGGTGGCGTCGCTTGGGGGCAGACACATGTGGCGGCATGGGGAGATTGAGGTTGGTGAGACGGCGCCTAGTTTCAGCTAAGTTTGTGATGTTGTATTCCCTTTTTGTGTAGCTAACTCAAGCCATAGGCACTTTTATTGTGAGCCTGTACACAACCTGGGCTCGGACATGGTCTGGGCTTGGAAGGAAGAGAGTGAACTGAGGAAATAGGTGGAGATGGTTTCTGGGAGAGGGTGGCGGTCGGTGCTTTCACCGACCCCATAGGTACACTGTTTTGTTTTGAGGTGGCGCCCAGATGCCCACCACTCCTGTACTGTTATTGAGGTGTTTTGGCTAAGAGAAATGTGAAGGTGTTGTGGGAGTGTGTAAATAGTGTCTAAATAAATTTATATTTTCTTACCTAGGAATTTTTGTGTGAACATTCTGATACCCCAACCCATTGGAGCACTAAATTTTTTTTTAATATCAGCTATTTCTATGGGGATACACCTGGTAGGCCTAGTTTTACAGGTGATTTGTGTAACTTTTACCCTTTGCCCTTAGACAAGGCATTAGGCCTCTGGTAATCCCAATTTCTGCGTAACATGGGGGCCTGTATATGGGAGAATTATCAAATTTTGTGATAATTCAAGTTTGCAACCTGGAAAGTCAATAATCATACCTCATTGGGTTGGTTAGAGGAAGGATTCACTAGAAAATACGTACACTAAAATGTTGCCTTACTTTGCAGGTGTAGTACACTCAGGTTACACCAAAATGCAGGTAGGATATCAAGTGTTGTATCTTTAAGGGACACTGGTAGCACATACACCTTGCTTCGCAGGGGTGTATTGCCAGTGTCGAGTGCACATTTTTCTCAAAAGGATTACAGGTCAAACCCGGCTAAGGGGAGGTCTCGGTGCTGACATGGGAGTGACTACCCGGCCTCTGACGCAGCTGGTTAGGGTCAAGGGATGTAGTGACTCCTTGAAGGCTATTCAATTGGCAGCTGTTATGGGGAAGTGGTTCCCAAATTTACCAAATGTTTATTGTACAGAGTTTGTGACCAAGCAGTCAGGTCAGAGCCGTTTGAGGATAAGTTTCTGAATTCTCTACAGATTCCTGTAGGGGGTGAGTTGAAGAATAAATGTTTTCCAAACACTTATCTTTTTACCAGGGTACCAGTGTTCCTGCCCCTCCCTAATACTTTTGCGTGTGTGGTTTTGAGATTTCTGGTAAAATCTTGTCAGCTAGGCTTTCACCAAGCCACCCAGAAGTCCAATTTTATAAAATGTCATGTAGTTTTGAGATACTTACTTAAGGATGTCTATCACTGTGAGAGTCATAGAAAAGTATGGTGTTTTTACCAGTCTCTCAAGACGAGGCACTTTTGTTTTCCCCAGTACCAGATGGACTGGGATGAGGGGATGCCCCTATTTTGCATTACCGTGCGGGGAAGCACTCTGGAATCATTAAGTCATGGGCTAGGTGAGAATAATGATGCTTTCCCCTCGGTGTTTTTTCTCAGCTTCAGAGATTGTTTGGCTAAGTTGAGATGGGCGGCACTAGTGAACCAGCCTACGAGTCTGCCCAGGATAACGTGGGACCATGTGGTGGTGCTACTTGATCTGGAGGCTAGAGAGGAGGTGGTGATACTGGAGGCGGCTCCTAGGAAAGCAGTGATTAGTTGTGCATCGCAACTGATGGTGGATACGGTCCCTGATGGAGATGATGTACATAGGAAAAGTGTACGAGATTGGGGAAGAGTTGGCCCTACTGAAAGTTTCAAGTAAGGGGATAAGTAAGGGGTGAGTATACCTGGAGTTTACCTGGAGAGAGTTCCGGGGGTCAACGCCCCTGCGGCCCGGTCTGTGACCAGGCCTCATGTTGGATCAGAGCCTGATCAACCAGGCTGTTACTGCTAGCCGCACGCAGTCCAACGTACGAACCACAGCATAGCTGGTCAGGTACCGACTTTAGGTGCCTGTCCAGTGCCTGCTTGAAGACAGCCAGGGGTTTGTTGGTAATCCCCCTGATGTATGCTGGGAGGCAGTTGAACAATCTTGGGCCCCTGACACTTATTGTATTGTCTCTCAAATAATAATGTATCTCTCCCGCCTGCGTTCCAGGGAGTACAGGTTTAGGAACTTCAAGCGTTCCCAGTAATTGAGGTGGTTTATCGCAGTTATGCGTGCCGTGAAGGTTCTCTGCACATTTTCTAGGTCAGCAATTTCACCTGCCTTGAAAGGTGCAGTTAGTGTGCAGCAATATTCCAGCCTAGATAGAAAAAGCGACCTGAAAAGTGTCAACATGGGCTTGGTATCCCTGGTTTTGAAGGTTCTCATTATCCATCCTGTCATTTTTCTAGCAGATGCGATTGCTACAGTGTTATGGTCCTTGAAGGTGAGATCTTCTGACATGATCCCTCCCAGGTCTTTGACATTAGTTTTTCGCTCTATTGTGTTGTTGGAATTTGTTTTGTACTCCGATGAGATTTTAATTTCTTCACGTTTTCCATATCTGAGTAATTGAAATTTCTCATCATTGAACTTCATATTGTTTTCTGCAGCCCTTTTAAAGATTTGGTTTATGTCTGCTTGGAGTCTTGCAGTGTCTTCAACGGTGGACACTGTCATACAGATTCGAGTGTCATCTGCAAAGGAAGACACGGCACTGTGGCTTATATCCCTGTTTATGTCTGATATGAGGATGAGGAACAGGATGGGAGCGAGTACTGTGCCTTATGGAACAGAGGTTTTCACTATAGCTGCCTCAGACTACTCTGTTGACTACTACTCTTTGTGTTCTACTTGATAGGAAATTATAGATCCATCTACCCACTTTTCCTGTTATTCCTTTATCACGCATTTTGTGTGCTATTACACCATGGCACACTTGTCAAAGGCTTTTGCAAAGTCTGTGTATATAACATCTGCATTTTGTTTGTCTTCTACAGCATCCAGAACCTTGTCGTAGTGGTCCAGGTGAGGGTGGTATGTGTTAACAAGAAATTTACTAGTAACCAGTGGTGATTTCTAGAGTAACTACTAGGCCATTTCTAGGTGTCTGATAGGATCAGTGGTTTCTTTTTAATAAAAAAAATAAAGAAAAGAAAACAAATTTTTGTTGTGAAGTGATAAAGAGTGATACTGAATTTCTCTGAAGAAGGAAATCAGTCATGGGGACTGCAAAAGGTGAATGGGGTGGTAGCTCCCTTGAGAGTGAAAGCCCAACAGTGGCCATCCTACCAGAAACGCAAGTGTAACTATCGCCGCAAGGTATGGCAACCCCACTTACCCAAACAAACACAGTGGCGCACAGCTTTTATAGTGGTGATATCCATACTAATCCAGGACCTCAATCTATGGTACAGGTGCAAAACAGACAGATAAATCACGGTGATAATGACGGTCTAGTAGCTAGGAATGATAACCCTAACTCCATATGTAATGCACAAATAGAACCATTCTTCATATTTCAGACACCACCAGACATATGTATACACTGTACTAAGGTAGGAAAGAAGAAGAGTAAACGTACCGTATGTAAAATGTGTAAGGGGTCGGTGCATAATGGATGTGTGTTCAATTATGGTAATGGTGCCAGATTTCATTTTGTTTGTAACAAATGCACTTTGGCACAGTTACCCTTTAACAATGATGACATTGATTTACCTATTTTTAATGCTAATGGCCCCTTGCCATTTATTGATGATTATGATTGTCTTAGGAAAACAGGCCTTCACTTTATTCATGTCAACGCAAGATCACTTCTTCCAAAACTGGCAGAGATTAGGATTCTAGCTAACAGAACTAGAGCGGCAGTTATATCCATCTCGGAATCCTGGTTGGATGATACGGTGACTGATGACGAGGTCAAAATAGAAGGTTACAATATAAAACGATTAGATAGGAATAAAAAAGGTGGTGGGGTATGTGCCTACATAAGGAACGACTTAGCCTATAATCCAAGACCTGATTTAAATAACAATAAACTGGAGATTCTATGGTTTGAAGTGTTGCTTCCCAAGACCAAACCCATCTTAGTAGGAACTAGTTATCTCCCTCCCACCCATGACCAGTTCTTAGAGGACTTTTCGAGAGTCTTGTCCGGTCTTGATAACAATGTGGAAACAGTAATACTGGGAGACTTCAACATCTGTTTTCAACAGCAAAATAACGGGCTATGTAAAAGGTATAAGCAAATTCTGGATTTAAATAGTTAAACTCAACTAATTAATATACCAACCCGGATCACACAGTTCCCAGCCACCCTAATTGACCACATACTTTGTAACCGCCTGAGAACATTAGTCAGTCAGAGGTCATTACCACAGGCCTTAGTGATCATTTCATCATTTACAGTACCAGGAAAATCACTAGGGAACGGATAGGTCTACACAGGACAATAAAAATTAGGTCAACTAGAAACTACAGTAAAGAAACACTGGTAAATATGCTACACAATTGTGACTGGTCAGTGATAAATTGCACGGACGTAAATGATGCCTGGGAAAAATTAACAACAATGTTCAATGCCATCCTTGATAATATTGCACCAGTTAAAGAGGTTAGGATTAAACGAAGAACTGAACCCTGGATGACTACTGAGATATTAGATAATATGAAATTCAGAAACAAGTTGATAAAAAGATTTAAGGCAAATAGACAGGATATTGCAGCGCTAAATTAATTTCAAAGGGTGAGGAACAGAGTGCAGAGGCTTATAAAAGGCGCAAAGGCTAAGCACTATTGCTCAAAAATCGAAGAGTACAAGAATAACCCTAGAAAGCTCTGGCATCAACTAAAACAGTTGGGGTATAGCCATAAACCCGTAGATAGATCTAACATAGTACTAAATGTCGATAACGAGGTATGCCACGAAACAACTAAAGTGACAAATTGTTTTAATTCATACTACACAACTGTCGCATCAACACTAGTAAGTAAGCTACCAGCTGCAGCAAATACCTTTACTACAGACTCTGATAAGTTTAAAACATACTATATCAATAAAGGGGTAACTCCAAACAGTTGTCAACTAGTAAGTTTATCTCATGACTTCGTCACCACTAATACAGTACCAGAGGGGTTCAAGGAGGCCAGAGTTACTCCTATCTTCAAGAAAAATAGTAGGTCTGATGTCAGCAACTATAGGCCTGTTAGTATACTCAGTGTAATATCCAAAATTCTAGAGAGGGCGGTGTACTGTCAAGTAGTTAAGTATCTTAATGACAACAACATTCTTCATAGTTATCAATCAGGCTTGAGGAGCTCTTACTCAACCGACACCTCCCTAATTAATCTGATGGATTACATGAAAACTGAAATGTCGATAGGGAACCTCATAGGAATGGTAACTTTAGACTTACAAAAGGCCTTCGATACTGTCAACCACAATGTCTCATGTAAGAAACTTCAAGCTATCGGCATAGGTTCCACAGACTGGTTTAAGTCCTATCTTAGCAATAGGAAACAAATTGTCAAAATCAGCAAAACAGAATCAGAACCACTGCCGATAGCATGTGGAGTTCCCCAAGGTAGTAGTCTGGGTCCCTTATTATTCCTGTGTTATGTAAATGATATGCCCATCAGTGTCAAATGCAAACTCCTACTATATGCGGATGACAGTGCTCTTTTAGTATCAGGTAAAGCCCCACAAGATATAGCTAATGTATTAACACTGGAACTGGAGTCCTGCAGCAAATGGTTAGTAGTTTAGTTTGATATCTTTATTATGCACCCCATACCCATCCTGTGGGCGGTAGTCAAAAGATTACAGAGGTACATAATGGGTCCAGGGACTGGACCTCAAAGTTTGATAGCTGAGCAAGTTACAAAGGTAATGAACTCAGATGGTCACAATCATGACAAGTTACAAAGGTATTTGCAGATTACAGAGGTATATATAGGGTCCAGAAACTGGGCCCCAAAGTTTTGATAGCTGAACAAGGTACAATGGTAATTAATTCACTAGTTACAAGGTAATGAATCGTGTAAGTAAATTTACTTACGTCTGTACATGGTTGCACTCATGAACAAATTATAAAGCAATGAGCAATCTCTTAGTCTACACCCAGCCACAACTGTAATGAGTTATTGGTGCAAATTTTAATTGTTGGGTCACACACACACATATACATATACACATACATATATACACATACACACGCATACATGTATATACATA
>WNWK01050764.1:0-12719 GCA_009830355.1 Cherax destructor | reverse complement strand
AGTACGGGGTTGGAAATAGCAGATATTCCGGGATACCTCGGGGATATGTTTAAAAGACAATAATCAAAATAAAGTTGCTAGTAAAGGCAAGCAATTGATCAACAAACAAAAAGACACTAGAGAGCAACGAGTGACTAGTTCCCCTTTAAAGGGTTTTCTATACAAATAGTAGGAGTCTAAGAAATAAGATAGATGATAAGAAGCGGCAGGTAATATAGATATTATTGCTATAACAGACACCGGGAACCTGAAAGATGAGAAAAGCCCTGAATGCAACATTCAGGGTTATAAAATATTCTACACTGATAGGGTCAACAGGAAGTGGTGGATGGGTGGGATGTATGTCAGAGATAATTTAAATTGTTGTGTTAGACAATATATAAGATTAGAAACATCGGACACAGAATCTGTTTGGCTACAGTTTCTCGATGGTCGTGAAAAATTAATTTTGGGTGTGATTTATAGGCCCCCAAACCTTGATAGGGAGTACGTAGGCTGCTATGGGACGAAATTCACAACTAGATATGAAAATGTTGTATTAATGGGAGATTTTAACTTTAGACAAATTGATTGGAACAATGTGGATAGGAAATCTTGAGTCTAGTGACTTTCTTGGTACGGTTCAGGATTGTTTTTTTTAAAACAGTTTGTGACAGAACCAACTATAGGAAACAACCTGCTTGACTTGGTTCTTCCCAACAAAGAATAACTAGTTAATAATCTTGAGGTTAATGATGAGCTTGGGGAAAGCGATCACAAATCACTTAGTTTCAATATATCCTGGAATTACCCAGATAACTGCAATCAAGTATCTGTTCCAGACTTTCGCTTGACCGACTTCATGGGACTCAGAAAGTACCTGGGTGGGGTAAATTGGGATGACCTTACTATGGGTCAGGTAGGTAGGGATGCTTGTCAATATGACGTATTTCAGAGCATAGTGCTAGCTGCCCAGACAACTTTTGTTCCGAGTAGGGAAATTAGATCTAACAAAAATGATCCCAAATGGATAAACAATAGATTAAAACATCTTACTGTTCAAAAGAGAGGCATATATAGGCGTATCAAAAGAGGGAAAGGGCAGTTAAAAAATCAATATATTAAATTAAAGAGAGACATAAAAAAAGGAATAAGGAAAGCAAAAAAGGGATTATGAGGCTAAGGTCGCAAGGGATTCGAAGACTAACCCAAAGGCGTTCTTTCAGGTATACAGAAGTAAGATTAGGGACAAGATATGTGTCAGGGGAACGCTTTCCACCTGAACAAAAAATTGATGGAAAAATAAATAAATAAATAAGCATAGGATATTAAATAAAGATAGGTTTTATTGGATTTTACTTAAAATTAAATAAATAAAAAGAAAGAATGACCGTTGTGGTTCTGATCTGTTGGTGAATCAGGAGTATACAATGAGCAGATGTTTGGAGAAATGATGTTGGTCTCCTCCAGGTGGATGTTAAGACTGCGGAGTAGATGGTAAGTCTCCGATGTTATTGTCTCCTGCGACCAAGGAGTTGCAGCACCACACTGCAGGTGTCAAAGGTGAGATTCCAAACACAACACCCTCTAATGCACGTAAGTTAGAGAACTTGACTCAGAGGAGTTGCTGTGAATTCCCGTAAGTCCAAGGAAATCTTGCTCACTCGTCAAGCGTCTATCCTGGGAAACCAGTCCAGGAGCAGAGCTGATGGTAAAGAAAATATTCTGGTTACCATAGGCTTGTAAAACATTTAAGATAGAAAAAGGTGTTCCATAATGTCCAAGTCACTACTGGTAACCGAAGAAAACATGGTAATCAAACACAAGAAATACTATGGAAATAAATGGTATAAAAATACCGACACAATGGAAATAAACACATAAGCAGAGAGTGATCCTTTGATTGACAAGTTCCCACGCAGTGGTTTATCGAGTCACATACAGATCTGTATGTGACTCGATAAAGCCCACTGCGTGGGCGAAACGTTGTCAATAAAGGATCACATTATACTGCTTATGTGTTTATTTTTCCACAAGAAATACTCCTGGTAGTTCGCCTTTCCTGATCCGGAGAAGAGTGAAGGTGAAGTGACTTTCCACTCCAACCGACACCAGGTAAGATTCATACTACCAGGAGTAGAAAGTAAAAACCCTCAACAGACACCCGGGAACAAGAGTTTTGCCCCAGCCCGCTAGATGGTAGTGCTGGCTGTAACTCATTAACGATACTCCCGGCTGACTGAACAACCGTAACCCTATTTACACTACTTTTCCCTCACAATAGGCCCACTTAAGAGTAACTCAGGTCAGATCACATACAGGGATACGGAAATGTGTGAACTTTTCAATGCCTACATCTTCTCAGTTTTTACTCAGGAAGATACTAGCGAAATTCCAGAAATAATAAATTATGTAGAACACGACGATAATAAACTATGCACTATTAGGGTAACTAGTGACGTGGCCCTCAGACAAATAGAGAAATTAAAACCTAACATATCCCCAGGCCCTGATGAACTGTTTGCAAGAGTTTTAAAGGAATGTAAAGAGGAACTTAGCCAGCCTTTGGCTAATCTTTTCAATATATCACTACAAACTGGCATAGTGCCAGACAAGTGAAAAATGACAAATGTAATACCTATTTACAAGGCAGGTGACAGGTCCTTAGCTTCGAACTATAGACCAATAAGCCTTACCTCCATAGTTGGTAAATTCATAGAATCAATAATTGCCAAAGCAATTCGTAGCCATCTTGAAAGGCATAAATTGATTAATGAATCTCAGCACGGTTTTACAAAGGGGCGTTCCTGTCTTATGAATTTACTAACTTTCTTCACTAAGGTATTTGAGGAGGTAGATCATGGTATTGAATATGAATATGAGGGTTTGCTTTCCTGGGGCTGGGATGGAGGATATTGTTAGCCGTCTGGACGACATCATGAGAGGTAATGGGAGCAATCCTATTATCTGTCTCAGTGCTGGAGGCAACGATGTTGGCAGACGTAGGAGTGAGGACCTGACTAGCAGGTATAGGTCAGCAATAGACATAATTAGGAAGAAGGGTGGGAACCCTGTCATATGGAGTATTTTGCCAAGGAGAGGAGTTGGAGATGAATGGCTGTCCAGAGCAATTGGTGTCAATTGCTGGCTGGACAAACACTGTAAGGATAATGCAGTACCATTCATTTGCAACTGGGACCACTTCTATGGCCGAAATGACATGTATGCCAGGGATGGGGTTCACTTATCCAGGGCAGGTGTGGATTTTCTTGCTAGCTCAGTTGAGGGTGTTGTTAGGACTTTAAACTAGGATTAGTTAGAGGTATGGGTTTAGAAATGGAAAATACTGAATGTCGAATTATAGATTTAGGCCTTGATATAAAAAACCTTAACAATAACAAGGACAGTAATAGGTATAGTGGAAAAACAGAATGGAGCAGGAAAGGTAAAGAGAAAGGAGGGTCTTTAAAAGTGTACTATACAAATAGTCGTAGTGCTAGGAATAAGACGGACGATTTGAGATTAGTTGCAAGTGCAGGTAACATTGATGTATTTGCCATAACTGAGACGTGGTTCAATACGAAAAATAGGGACATGCCTGCTGAATGTCATATACAGGGTTTTAAATTGTTCCAAGTAGACAGAAGTTTCGGGGAAGGGGGGTGGTGTGGCACTGTATGTCCGATATCGCTTGAACTGTTGCATAAAAAAAGGAATAAAGTCTGAAATAACACATACAGAGTCTGTCTGGATAGAATTTTCAGAGGGCATGAAAATTGATTTTAGGTGTGATATACCGTCCCCCAAACTTAGATAGGGACCAAGGTAGACTACTATGGAGGAAATTGTTAAGGCCACAATGCACGATAACGTAGTTATTCTGGGAGACTTCAACTTAAGTCAAATTGATTGGAATTTTTTGACTGGGAATTTAGAATCTAACGACTTCTTAGAAGTAGTTCAAGATTGTTTTTTGAAGCAGTTTGTGACAGAACCTACTAGGGAAATAACCTGCTTGACTTAGTTCTGGCAAACAAGGAAACCCATGTTAATAATTTAGAAATTACAGAGGAACTCGGCGCAAGCGACCACAAATCAATTACCTTTGGCATTGAATGGAAGTTTCATAGTAGGATAACTCAGTAACGGTCCCAGATTTTCGCTTAGCAGATTACAATGGACTTAGAGAACACTTATCATCTGTGGACTGGGGTAATGAAGAGAGCTATCAATATGACAGTTTTCTGAACACTATACATGCTGCCCAAAGAACATTTATCCCATATAAAGAAATTAGATCGAATAGAAATGACCCAAAATGGATGAATAATAGGCTCAAATATCTTTTAGGGCAGAAGAAAGGAATTTATAGGCGTATCAAAAGAGGTGAGGGTCATCTTATGAATCAGTATATTGACATTAAGAGGGACGTTAAAAAGGGGATAAGAAAAGCTAAACGGGACTACGAAATTAAAGTTGCTAGGGATTCGAAAACTAACCCAAAAAGTTTTTTTCCAGGTGTATAGAACAAAAGTTAGAGATAAGATAGGTTATAAATTAGACACATATGCAACACTTGGGTATCTTTATTGAGGAAACGTTTCGCCACACAGTGGCTTCATCAGTCCAATACAAAGTAGAAAGGTGTAAGTAGAGAAGGAGTTTGAGGTTATCAGTCCCTCGGCCTGGAGTCGATGTGTTCAGTCCATCAATCTTGTTAGAAGTGCAGCACAAGGCCGTAGAGGTGGCTTATATACTGTAATCAGGTGAGGTGAAGCAGCAGGAGGCGGGGTCATAGTGGTACCATCCACTATTCGAAGGAGGTCTTCGTCCAAAGGTTGGACAAGTGTTGAAGAATTCGTTTGTATCAAGATCCCAAGATGTTGCTGTGTCAGACAGGATGTAGATGAATGGTTCAGAGAACCGACAAGTTATAAATTAGACACATATGATTACAGCATATAAGCCACCTCTACGGCCTTGTGCTACACTTCTAACAAGATTGATGGACTGAACACATAGACTCCAGGCCGAGGGACTGATAACCTCAAACTCCTTCTCTACTTACACCTTTCTACTTTGTATTGACTGATGAAGCCACTGTGTGGCGAAACGTTTCCTCAATAAAGATACCCAAATGTTGCATATGTGTCTAATTTATAACTTGTCGGTTCTCTGAACCATTCATCTGTATCTTACTGACAAAGAGAATGAAATGTGCTCTATTTTTAATAATTATTTTCTCTCGGTTTTCACTCAGGAAGACACTAATAATATCCCAAGAATTAGGTATTTTAGTGGGCCTGAAGAAGATAAATTATGTAGTATCACAGTCACTAGCGAAATGGTTATCAAACAGATAGACCGTTTGAAGCAAAATAAATCGCCAGGTCCTGATGAGCTTTCTTCAAGGGTTCTTAAGGAATGCAAATGGAACTCTGTGAACCCTTAACTAACATTTTAACCTATCTCTTCAAACAGGTGTAGTGTCTGATACGTGGAAGATGGCTAATGTAATTCCTATTTTTAAAGCAGGGGACAAGTCGTTACCATCAAATTACCGCCCAATAAGTCTAACTTCAATTGTAGGCAAATTATTAGAGTCGATTATAGCTGATAACATAAGAAGCCATCTCGATAGGCATAATTTGAATAATGATACTCAACATGGATTCACCAGGGCCGTTCCTGCCTAACTAATTTATTAACTTTTTCAGTAAGGCTTTTTAGGCAGTTGATCATGATAAAGAATTCGATATTGTTTATTTGGATTTTAGTAAGGCTTTTGATAGAGTACCACATCAGAGACTGTTAAAGAAAGTGGCTGCTCACGGCATTGGGGAAAGTGTTTTCATGGATCGAGTCATGGCTCACCAATAGGAAGCAGAGGGTGTGCATAAATGGGGTTAAATCTGAGTGGGGATCTGTAACTAGTGGCGTTCCACAGGGATCGGTTTGGGCCCGTTGTTGTTTATAATATATATAAATGACCTTGACGAGGGAATTACTAGTGATATGAGCAAATTCGCTGATGACACGAAGATAGGTAGGATAATCGATTCAGACGTAGATGTCACGGAACTTCAGGAGGATTTAGACAAACTCAATTCCTGGTCAGAAAAATGGCAGATGCAGTTCAATGTAGATAAATGCAAAGTTCTAAAGCTCGGGAATGTTCATAACCCTAGTACCTACCAGCTTAATAATGTTGAACTCAGCCGTACAGAATGCGAAAAGGATTTGGGGGTTATGGTAAGCAGCAACCTCAAACCAAGTCAGCAATGCCTAAGCGTAAGAAATAAAGCAAATAGATTACTGGGATTTATATCAAGAAGTGTAAGCAACAGAAGTCCAGCGGTTATATTACAGCTTTATACATCATTAGTAAGGCCTCACCTAGATTACGCAGCTCAGTTCTGGTCTCCATTTTACAGAATGGATATAAATTCGTTAGAAAACATTCAGCGACGAATGACAAAGTTAATTTATAGCATTAGAAATCTTCCGTGTGAAGAATGATTGAAGACCCTTAAATTACATTCACTTGTAAGACGAAGAATGAGGGGAGACATGATCGAGGTATATAAGTGGAAGATGGGTATAATAAGGGGGATATAAATAAGGTCTTGAGGATATCTCTCCAAGAGAAAACCCGCAATAATGGATTCAAATTGGATAAGTTTAGATTTAGAAAGGATATAGGAAAATATTGGTTTAGAAATAGGGTAGTTGATGAGTGGAACAGTCTGCCTAGTAGGGTTATTGAAGCTAGGACCTTGGGTAGTTTCAAATTTAGGTTGGATAAATACATGAGTGAGAGGGGTTGGATTTGAGTGGGACTCGCACTTGAGTTCATAGAATCATTAAAGCATATTTCTTGTATAGAATTGAAAATTAGGTTGGGCAATTATTCTGTTAGTGGGATGGATTGTGAAGGACTTGCCTAGTATGGGCCAACAGGCCTGCTGCAGTGTTCCTCCTTTCTTATGTTCTTATGTTAAGACAGGACTCGCAGCAATGGTTTCAAGTTGGAAACGTTCAGATTCAGGAAGGATATAGGAAAGCACTGGTTTGGTAATAGAGTTGTGGATGAGTGGAACAAACTCCCGAGTACCGTCATAGAAGCTAAGACGTTGTGTAGTTTTAAAAATAGGTTTGGTAAATACATGAATGGGTGTAGGTGGGTGTGAGTTGGACCTGACTAGCTTGTGCTACTAGATCAGATGCAGTGATCTAGTAGCTGACTGACCTGATTAGGTCAAAGCATTGGCTTAAGTTGGTGGGAGAATTGGACTTGCCTCGCATGGGCCAGTAGGTCTGCTGCAGTGTTCCTTCTTTCTTATGTTCTTTCCCATTGGCTTTTCTCCTCCCGAGTTAGTCTTTCCTATTCTTTTTTCTCTTCGCGAGCTAACCTTGAGGTAATATACGTGTCAGGTTCCTGTCCAGTAAATCCCATATTTTCCTCAGCTCTTAACCAGAAATCCAAAGAATCCATATTCAGAAAAAAATATTATAGAAACAAAACTTTTCCACTCTGTACTAATACAAAATAATGGTTAAAACAGCAGTGCCAAAAGAGGGACGCAATGTCCGAACACTTTATAAGCCTTCTCACAGAAGTATATAAACAGAATTATCCTTCTTGGAAGAGTTGTTGTGGGTTCAACAACCCTCATAAAGTTTAAATATACCTGGCCACACAGGAGGGGTTATTATAGGAGTTCCCCAGGTCTAACAATGGGCAAACACCTATATGGAACCCTATAACCAACAACAGTAAGTCTAACAAGAGTACCAGTAATGACTTGATATCAGTTCAGTAGGAACTGACGATAATCAACTCACCCTTTACTTTCTCAAATGTTATACTTACGACCAGTTGAACTGACCAGCTGAACCGACCAGTTGAACCGAGAGTCGATCCTGGCAAGGTCGCCATTGTCAAGGGAACCCCTTCCGCCTGAACAGAAGTATGGAAAAATAAATAATGAAAAAAAAAAAACACTGGTTACGAGACAGTTATTAGGTATAACATTGAAGAAAGACAAAGGCTGAAAATACATTCATCATAAAGTTACAAATAAGGGCAATGGATCAGGTCAGCAAACAAAGGGAGACAGCAGGGGGAAACAAGAGAAACAAGAGCAGGAGTGTAAGAAATAAGATAGATGAGCTAAGATTAATTGCAAGTGCAGGAAACATAGATATTATTGCTATAACAGAGACCTGGCTCAATCTGAAAGATAGAGAGTTGCCTTCTGAATGTCACATACAAGGCTATAAATTATTCCACACTGATAGGGTCAACAGGAAGGGTGGTGGAGTAGCGATGTACGTCAGAGACAATTTAAAGTGTTGTGTTAGACAAGATATAAAATTAGAAGCGTCAGCCACTGAATCTCTTTGGTTACAGCTTCTTTAGGGCCGTGTAAAACTTATTTGGGGTGTGATTTACAGGCCCCCAAATCTTGATAGGGAGTGCAGTAAACTTCTATGGGATGAAATTCGTAAGGCATCTACACATGACAGGAAATTTAGAGTCAAGTGACTTTCTTGATACGATTCAGGATTGTTTTTTGAAACAGTTGGTGACAGAACCAACTAGAGGAAATAACCTGCTAGACTTGGTTCTTGCCAGCAGGAAACGCTAGTTAATAATCTTGAGGTTAATGATGAGCTTGGGAAAGTGATCACAAATCACTCAGTTTTAATATATCATGGAATTACCCTACTAATGGAAATCAAGTCTCTGTCCCTGACTTCCGCCTGGCTGATTTCATAGGACTGAAAAATTACCTGGGTAAGCTGAACTGGAATGACCTGACAGTGGGTCAGGTAGGTGGTGATTGCCAATATGACGTTTTCCAGAGAATAGTTCTAGCTGCTCAGACAGCTTATGTTCCTAATAGGGAAATCAGATCAAACAAAAATGATCCTAAATGGATGAACAATAGATTAAAACATCTCATTGGTCAAAAGATAGGCATATATAGGCGAATCAAAAGAGGAGAGGGGCAATTAGGTAATCAATATATTCAGTTAAAGAGAGAAATAAAAAAGGGTGTGGAGGATGGGACCTCAACGATAACGTATGGAAAAATAAATAATGAAAAAAAAAAAAACACTGGTTACGAGACAGTTATTAGGTATAACATTGAAGAAAGACAAAGGCTGAAAATACATTCATCATAAAGTTACAAATAAGGGCAATGGATCAGGTCAGCAAACAAAGGGAGACAGCAGGGGGAAACAAGAGAAACAAGAGCAGGAGTGTAAGAAATAAGATAGATGAGCTAAGATTAATTGCAAGTGCTGTATGTTACGCTAATACTTAGCTGATGAATCCAAGATGTCGCAGCCGTCTCCAACACCTTCTCAGGGGATCCATATATTGCCACACTCTCCACAGGGCTGTAAGATAAACATCAAGGGATTATAATTATTGCCCCAAAGGAGCGTATGTCCATATTTCAGTCTTAGATGGACTGAAAGGCGTTTTACTCACTGTTTTGGACTAAAAAGTCCACGCATAACCGCCGTCCCTATGTAAAAATTTGAATGTTCCTGAATACAAGAACTGTGCAGTCCCCTGTTTTAACCAGAACATCAAATTCTTACCTTGCTCGTGTAACTTTGAGCGATGGTGTTGGCTCCACCATATACGGCGGAAATGCTGTCTTGATTGTAGAATGCCGCTGAAGAATCACCGTCTTGTTTCGATGAAGTTCACTTGCGATTGTCTCTACTTTTCTCCTTTTTGCAGTCTGAAGCTGCGCACACTTCTGAATATACTGCAATGTTGATGTTAATCACTAAACGCGCTGGAACAGAGTTCTTATCTCATTTCCCGACGTTAGTGGAGATTAAATGATATAACGGACGCGAACGAGTAATGTCTATGTTGATTTACGTCGCCTCGCGCCGCATGACCAATAGAGTCGTATGACCCGTTCTTGCGGTGGCCAAATTCAATCTGACCCCTCATGCTGCCTTTTGCAGTCTCGTGCAGCCATGTGGTGCCACGCGGTGCCTCGTGGTGCTGTGGTCAGCACAATTCTTGACACACTGTTGACAGTACATCTGGCTTGAATTAAATTGTTTATGCAGCCAGACGCGCCTCCTCTGGCCCTTTCCTAAGGGTGGAAAGGGTGAGGGCCCTTACCAAGGGTAGTAAGGGCGCATACCCCCGTCCTTTGGAGAATTTTCTCCACAAAGGGAATAAGAAAAGCAAAAAGAGACTATGAGGTTAAAGTTGCGAGAGAATCGAAGACTAACCCAAAAGGATTTTTTCAGGTATACAGAAGTAAGATTAGGGACAAGATAGGCCCACTCAAAAGTCACTCAGGTCAGCTCACCGACAGTGATAAGGAAATGTGTAGAATGTTTAACACTTACTTCCTCTCAGTTTTTACACAGGAAGATACTAGCGATATTCCAGAAATAATTAATTATGTAGAACAGGATGATAGTAAACTATGCACGATTAGGGTCACAAGTGACATGGTCCTTAGACAAATAGATAAATTGAAACCTAACAAATCCCCAAGCCCTGATGAACTGTACGCAAGGGTTCTAAAGGAATGTAAAGAGGAGCTTAGCAAACCGTTGGCTAATCTTTTCCACATATCACTGCAAACTGGCATGGTGCCAAATAAGTGGAAAATGGCAAATGTAATACCTATTTTCAAAGCAGGTGACAGGTCCTTAGCTTCGAACTATAGACCAATAAGCCTAACCTCCATAGTGGGAAAATTTATGGAATCAATAATTGCCGAGGCAATTCGCAGCCATCTTGAAAAGCATAAATTAATCAACGAATCTCAGCACGGTTTTACAAAGGGCGTTCCTGCCTTACAAATTTAATAACTTTTTCACTAAGGTGTTTGAGGAGGTAGATCATGGTAATGAATATGATATTGTGTATATGGACTTCAGTAAGGCTTTTGATAGAGTCCCACATCAGAGACTATTGAGGAAAATTAAGGCACACGGAATAGGAGGAGAAATTTTTCCTGGATAGAGGCATGGTTGACAAATAGGCAGCAGAGAGTTTGCATAAATGGAGAGAAATCAGAGTGGGGAAGCGTCACGAGTGGTGTTCCACAGGGGTAGGTATTGGGCCCTTGTTGTTCACAATCTACATAAACGACATAGATGAGGGAATAAATAGCGACATAAGCAAGTTTGCCGATGACACCAAAATAGGCCGTCCAATTCATTCAAATGAGGACATTAGAGCACTCCAGGAAGATCTGAATAGACTGATGCAGTGGTCGGAGAGGTGGCAGATGCAGTTTAATATAGATAAATGCAAAGTTCTAAATATTGGACAGGACAATAACCATGCCACATATAAACTAAATAATGTAGATCTTAATACTACTGATTGCGAAAAGGATTTAGGAGTTCTGGTTAGCAGTAATCTAAAACCTAGACATCAGTGCATAAGTGTTCGCAATAAAGCGAACAGAATCCTTGGCTTCATATCAAGAAGCATAAATAATAGGAGTCCTCAGGTTGTTCTTCAACTCTATATATCCTTGGTTAGGCCTCATCTAGATTATGCTGCACAGTTTTGGTCACCGTATTACAGAATGGATATAAATGCTGTGGAAAACGTACAAAGGAGGATGACTAAGTTGATCCCATGTATCAGAAATCTTGCCTATGAGGATAGACTGAGGGCCCTGAATCTGCACTCTCTAGAAAGTCGTAGAATTAGGGGGGATATGATGGAGGTGTATAAATGTAAAACAGGAATAAATAAAGGGGATGTAAATAGAGTGCTAAAAATATCTAGTATTGACAGGACACGCAGCAATGGCTTTAAGTTGGATAAATTCAGATTCAGGAAGGATATAGGAAAGCATTGGTTTGGTAATAGAGTTGTCGATGAGTGGAACAAACTCCCGATTACAGTTATAGAGGCTAAAACGTTGTGTAGTTTTAAAAATAGGCTAGATAAATATATGAGTGGGTGCGGGTGGGTGTGAGTTGGTCCTGACTAGCTTGTGCTACTAGGTCAGATGCCGTGCTCCTTCCTTAGGTGAGTGTGGCCTGACTTGGCTGGGTCGGGGCATTGGCTTGGGCCGGTGGGAGGCTTGGACCTGCCTCGCATGGGCCAGTGGGCCTGCTGCAGTGTTCCTTCTTTCTTATGTTCTTATGTTCTTAAAGGGTGATAATTGTACTCCAATGTCGTTACTGGTAACCAGGTTAAATACAAAATAAATTAAACAATATTCCTTGTAGATCACCTTACCTGATCAGGAGAAGAGTGGAGGTGGAGTGACTTCCCAAACTCCAGCCCACACCAGGTATGGTTAATACTACCAGGAGTACAAACTAAAGAAACTCTGACCCGAAGAAATCTGGAGTTTTACAGCGGCCCGTTAGATGGCAGTGCTGGCGGCGATAGACTGTAACAGTTCCTCGGAGTCTGAACTACCATATAATCAATTTACTGACTTTTTCTCTCACAGTGTTATTTCATCAATCCATGAATGATATGTTAGGCATACCATTTACAAGGGACCAAAAGGTGCAGACCACACAACCTTGGGAAACAAACTAGGATAGTTACAATCACTCCTGAGAAATATATTTTTAGTTCCAAGAAAAAATAACTAGTAGAAATTAGAAAAAATACTACACCACCCTGATCACTCCTGGAGTGGAGGCACAGTCAGTGGCCCCCACTCCAGTACAACATATATTAATTAATGCCAGCAAATAAAGCCTCT
>WNWK01050763.1:0-12720 GCA_009830355.1 Cherax destructor | reverse complement strand
CATTGGAGAGGTATTAGGGAAGAAGAAAATGTTTTAATTTTTGGGAGTTGACTTGTGGATGGGTTTAAAAGGATGGGAAACCATAGAATTGATAAAAAAAAGGGTGGGGGCTTGAGGTATTTTGGGAGACAAAAACGTTATCCATGGAGGAAAAAAATGACAAAGTATAGTGGTACCAACACTTTAAGGGGTGTGAAGCATGGGTTCAAATGTCACAGGAGGAGGCTGGGGAGGGAGATGGCCTGTCTAAGGGAATGGGGGGAAATATTAGGGAAAAATTTCGAAATGTGGAAATTAGGAAGGGTGGAGTTACTAAAGTTTTTGAGGGCTGAAGAGGGGTTGTTGGTGTATTTAAAGAGAATGGATGTAGAATGACTTGGAGAGCGATATATCTCCCAAATTTTATCCAAATTACCAAGGCAGGTCCCCCAAAAAGAAAAATTTTCACTTTCACCCATCACTGTCTTCCCAGGGGTGTTTTACACTAGAGTTACACTCAGTTATAAAACGAACATTAAACCCCTCCTTCAAGGAGAATTTACTTCCCATTGGACTAACCGGCCTGCTTTTTCCCCTGAACCCTTCAAAATGTTACTTTGTTTCCCCCAACAGACGTAATATTAAAACCATTTGTCTTTTCCTCCTACAAACCCCTAATGGGAAACCAAGCCCCCCAAACCTCCCCCCCCTCCTCCAATTTTCCTAGCCCACACCCCCCCCCTTTCCCCCTCCACTGATTTTCACTGGTTTCTGTTTGTTCCCCCTCTCAAGCAAACCACCTTTAAAAACCCCCCCCTCAGCCCTCGGGTAATAGTCTTGGGAATTCCCACCCCCTCCTAATTTCCCACGAAATTGCGATTATATTCCCCCACCGATCTCAAAATGACATCTCCACCCCCTTCTCCCTTGTTGAAATTCACCCCCCAGCTTCACCCCCATATAAGAGGTTGGTATAACAACTTACATTCCCCCTTTTGCCCCAAGGAAAAGCTTTTTCCCCACAGACTCCAAGGCACCACTTTTTTTTTACCCCCCTAATTTATATTCACCTCACCCCATACCCCCATCTGCTGACACATCCACCCCAAAACTGAATTTTCCCCTTTTTCCAGCTTCCCCTCCAATCTATATCCAATCTTTCATCACCAATTTTTTTGTTACCCTCATACCATTTTTCCCCTATAGTTTTCACTTTAATTTCCTTCTTTTACAACCCAAAACTCATCCCCCAAACCCTCGAAATTTCGAATTTCCCCCAAAAATTGACAACCCCCATTTTGTGTTAGATTTTTTTATTTTTAACCCCAATTTTGAAACCCAATTCACTTGTTTCAACCCATTTAAATATATTGAACAACATGGAATCAAAACCCCTTTGGTTAAGGGCCACTTTTACTGAGAAAAAATTTCCCCCTTCCCCAAAACTCAAACCCTGCCCATATCCTCGATAAATTTTTTCACTTTTTAAATACCTCCATTCCATACACCTGAAACCCCACATTGCCCCTATCCACCCTTTACGCCTTTTTAAACCAAAATACAAACACCTTTTACCCTTATCTAAAAACTGTTTAGCAATGTTTCACAAACATTGGTCTACCACCCCCCCCTTTCCAAAACCCCCTTTTTATTTGCATCCTACTCTGCTTGTTTTAAATTTTCAATAATAAAATAACACTTTTCCCGGAATCAACAGACTTATTCCCATATAATTTTTTTCCCCTACTTTTGTCCCCCTTTTCCTTTAAAAAAAGGGAAAAATACACGCTCCCAACCCCAAGGGACCCTTTCCCCCTTTCCCTAATTTATTTAAAAAAAGAAAAAACCCCTCCAAAACTTTTCTCCACCTGCTTTTAAATCTATCTTTATCCCATCAATCCCAGTGTTACCCCCTTTTATTTTTCCCCCCTGCCCCAAATTCCCCCCCACTCACAACTGGCTCTTCCTCATCCAAAGATTTTTTCTTTTCCCTATACACAAATCACAGCTTCCCATCTTTATATTTAACAATTCCCAAAAATTACCTATTTTTTACCCCTTTTAAATTCCCCTTTTTTTCCTCCTCTCCTATTTTAACTGTCAAACCATTGTTCCCCAGGGTTCCCCCAACATTAATTTACCCCAAAAATTTTTCTTTATTTTTTATTTTTTGTTGTTTCATCACCCATTCCCGGCCTTTTTAAAATTTCTTCACCCCTCCTTAACCCTCTTTTTTTCTCCAAAATTTCCCCCCCATCACTTTACTTTTAAAAACCCCCCATATCAATTTTTCCATAACTACTCCTTTACATCATTAAATGCCCCTTTTCCGCACCCCCTTTCCTTTAAACCACAAACTTCTCTGAAAATCAAATACATTCTCAAACCTACCCCTACATCTTCAACCCCCGTCCTATACCCCAAGCCCATCTATCCTCCAAAGGTTTTTTCACCCTAACTGCCTCCCCTTTGTTTAAAACCTTCACCCCTTTTCCTGCTTCTATTTTCCTTGTATCCCATCTCCCTTTTTTTTCACTGTAGCTACAGCTAAAAAGGATCCATAATCTAGGCCCTCTAAAAAAACAAGAATCCGGGAAGTCTACTCAAATTTTTAAAATGTAGTCCCAAAAAACTATGTTTTTGCCCCTAATCAATTTGTATACTTATCCTCTTTTTCAAAATGAATTGCCTATAACTAAAACCCCTTTTATAAAAATTCAATTAAAAAGGGTTTCCCATTATCATTTACACCTGGCACCCCAAACACCTACTGCACCCTTTTTAAATGTTTCTCCTACTTTACAAAGTCCCCACCCAATTATATTCACTTTTCAAAAGTTCCTATACATTTGCAACATCTCCCAAAATATCTCTTTTCCCGGGGCATACATGCAAGACCCACTTTTTGCATCCACCCTTATTTTGATCCACATAATCCTTGAAAAAAATTTTGTTTTCCCCTCTTCTTCCATAACTGAACTTTCAACATTATTGCTCCCCCCTTCCTTGCTCTAACACCCCAGATACTCCATTTAAACCCCATTTATTTCCCCCCACTGAAACCGCCTCCCCCTTCAGCTTTGTTTCGGTTTTTAGGCCAGGACATAATTTCTTTTCATTCATAACATCGCAATCATCTTTTCTTATCTCACACATCCACCCACATTCAAGCACCCCATTTTTAAAAAAATTCTTCTCTTTTTTTAGTAAATGTTTACGGGAAAAGGGGGTTACTAGCCCATTGCCCCCCGGCTTTTTAGCCCCTATACGACACGAGGGGTTTCAGAGGAAAGATTTTTTTCCATTCCCCCATGGAGAATAGGGGGAAATAAAGAACACGAGCATTAAGAAAAAGAAAAAAAACCTAGATGTATGTATATTTTGCATGTGCATGTGTGTAGTGTACCTAAGTGTAAGTAGAAGTAAAGAATACCTGTTGTCCAGCATGTTTATGGCCCAAAAATGACACCAAAACCTACCATCATGTAAAATTTAAATTTTTTGTTTCACATTCACTTGGAAGGATAGTAGTACCCCCCTGGTGAGCATGTGTGTAAAAAGTTATATTTTCTCGCTTTTTTAATATTTGGGTTACAATAATTGAAAATATTATGGACACAATTCAAAAAAAAAAAAAAAAATTAAACAGGTCCCCCTCCCCTCCTCTGGCTTGATTCTAAACTGGGAAATTTTTTTACATTATACAAAATAACTTGCCTCCTTGATGGATGCTAGATGTAATGTGTAATATTTAAAAAGTAAACACAAGATTATTAAATATTTTTTAAAAACCCCTTTAATAGGCTGACAATCAGTCTCTATCATATATTCTGATGTTTAAAAATGGTCGGCTTCCTTTTGGCCTGAGCAGCACACAAGTGTTCAGCCAAAGGGCCCTTTACTGGTGAAACAACCAAACCGAACTGATCATCTTGCCATAATAGGTCGCAGAGGAAGGCTGTTGGACAGTGTTAGCAGTATCACAGACTCCTTCACTCGGGAAAGGAAATAAAAGTAAAAAATTGCTTTTTTGTATGTAAAATAGGTCTTATAACTTGTTTTGTCACCTTTTCCCAGCTTTAAAATTTTTTGAATCAAACCTAGACAGTAAAACCCCAAAACTTCCATCCCCAAAGTTAGAGATCCAGGGTAAGCTCTTTATCCTATTCCCAACTAATTTTAGAGGTTATTTCAATAAAAATTAAAGAAAAGCATATCCTACCATTCATTTTGAATAAAAGTTGTAGGGCTATACCTATTATTTTTTGCCCAATAAATCAACAGAAATGAAAACTCCCAACACAGTTAAGTTAGTAAAGGGGCCAATCCAGAAAAGTGGTTCCATCAGAAATCAATAACTACACGCTTTTCAATTTGTCATGATTTTCTAAAACTTTAACAAATAATATGTAAAAAAATCTTTCTTTCTTTCAACACACCATATCCCACCAGGCAGGGGGGCCCAAAAAAAAAAAACAAAATTTTTCCCCTTTTTACATTTAGTAACATATACAGGAAAAGGGAGATAGCCCCTTTCCGGTTTTAGGCTTTTACGACACGCATGTTTACGGGGGGAAGAATTCTGTTCCACTTCCCCATGGAAGCATTTATAACTACAGTGGACCCCCGAGTTTTGGTCACCTGGGAAAACGAACAATTATATAAGTTTAATATTGAAGTGTTTTTTTGTGTATTTTTGGGGGGATGAAAGGACTAATCTAATTTCATTTTTTCCCTTAAGGGGACAAATTGTTAAGGCTTTAACAGCCTTCTGTAATGAAATTTTGACCGCTGGGACCACTGTAGTTTGATTTCATACTAAGAAAAAGTTTAAAATGAATAAATTTTGTGTGATCATCTCTAGAAAATAATATAATGGGTCTTTTAACCTTAAAAAAAAATTCTGCTGCATAAACTTTTTATTATAATCAAAAGAAGTGTAAACCACAGGGGTTTTGCATAAACTAGAACATTAAGGTATCAAGAAGTCATGCCTCAACATAATTAAATGTGACCATTGCTCATCTGAATTTACGGAGATGACCTAAGAGCAAAAAGGGGCACAGCCCTGATGGGCCCAAATCCCAGACCAGGCCGCATGAATAACCAAGCTGTTGGTTACCCCACATTATGACACGATCAGGAACCAACGAGGAATTTTGTTCCCCCTTAAAAAAAACTAGATGTCTGTTCGAAATATCTTTATGTATGAAGGAATATTTTGAACTTTCAATCCCTTTTTAATGAGCTATTTAGTGTATTCATTGTAATCTTTTCATATTTTTGCACCAACTGCTGAGCATTTTTTTTTTCCCAAGGGAATATCAGAGTAAAGATTTAAGAACAATCCCAAAATTTTCCCAGATGAATTTATGAAGTTTTTACGTCCAACATTCCAAGGAGCAATTTGAAGAATTTCACATTCTAAATAATTAATCTGCATGATAATATATGCAGGCAGTGAAGGTTCTCGGGAATTTTCTAGAGATCTGCAGGGAACCCTTTAATACAAACAGACAGCCCAAACAAAAATGCTTACAAAGTGTTTTTTTGATAGAATACCATTCAATTTTTCTTATATTGGAATTTTAAAAGTTTCAAATATTCACCCTGGGAATATTTAAAGCTTTAAATGGAATATTTAATTAGCAATGTATCATTAATAAACCTGAAACCTTTTTTCGGGCTGGATTATCTACATTCATTTCCCCTTCCCCCAACTTTTTTCACCTTTAAATTGGTTGATGTTCAACACATGTTTAAATATAAGAAGACACCTATGACAACAATGGTGATACCTTTTTTATACTGTAGAACTTTGTTTATAAAAAAAATTTTTATTACAGAAAGCTCCTGGTTTCCAACATTTAAGGAGAGTGCTCCATATCTTATTTTTGGTACTCCAAATACTGATTCAATCCCCCAGAACACTATTTTCATCTTATATATTGTAATATACATAGTAGTATATCATTAACATTTTTTTAGATTGTACATTCACACATTTAGAACCTGACATACTAGTCTTTATATAGTATTCTATTTTTTTACCATTTTTCCCAAAATTTTTGGCAAGAAACTTAAATCTAAAAAATTTTTCAGGTTTCGCGTGAATAAAAAAATGGGAAAGAGTCCTCAGTCATATCAAATTTGAACTGAGTGGTCCAGCATCACTGAACCGGGTCTGGTATCATTCCTCAAAAATATATGGGGGAAAACAAAATTAATAAAACCCTTTTGGCACCAAATAATTGTTTAACTTTGAAAATCTATTTATAATATGTATGTGTTTAAAAATTTTATTTACTTTTTTTAAATTACTTTTCATCATTTTTCCATCCATCATGAATTTTCCAAATGATCCACAACAAACTCATTCCGCAGAGTAATACACAGTTTTCCCAGAAACCATGTAGGTAGACCCTTTCTCACACCTCATCACTCATTCATATAAAGTATTTGTCAAACCAAAAATATTAGTTTCAAAACTTTTTCCCTGTTCTTTGTAGTTAAATACCATATATTTATAGTATTATGCCCACACTGCCAGGCATGTCAAGGGAGAAGAGATCCAGACTTGAGAGAAAATGGGAGGGGAATCACCAAAATTTCAGAGACCAAGGCAGGAATGTTGATAGTTTAGTGGAGGATGAACTCAGATAGGACAAAAAAGGTTAAATCTAGGGTAGAAGGTAGGAAGGGAAGGAGTCATCCCAAAAAATGATTGAGGGGGGAGGGAAAAGAGGTTTGAGTTTTGGGAGCTTGAGCATCCAGCAGGTTTGGGGTATTTAGACAGGAGGGGTGGAGACAAATAAATTTTTAAAGGACATGCTGTTGAAGGGGATTCAGGGAAACGGGCAGCTGGACTTGAGTTCTGGAGGTGGGGGGGCAGGGCTTTAACTCAGAGGGGGGTGGGGTGTTGCAGTGAAGATGATCTGATTTTGTGTCACACCTCTGAAATGTGACTGAATGAAGGGGAATGTTTTTTTAGGTCACCCTGCCTAAAACAATCAGATTACATTAAAGCAAAAACCACCTGTCCTTCAAGGCAGGCATGCATACAAAAGGCACAATGCACACACACCCAGGAGCTGAGCCACCCGCCCCACAATTGGGGAGTACCGGGAACTGACAGACCCTTAAAACCACAAAAGGCGAGTAACAAAAAAAAACTCGACCCAAAGTCATTAGAAAATTAAGAGGGCCTGGAATTTAATAGTCATTCCAGGTCTAAATTTATACAACATAAATCAGGCCCGTTTGGGAGAAACCCAAGTATGGAACCCACACCTAAAAAAAATTTGTTAAAACACTAAAAAGTGCAGAAGTATGCAACAAGGTTTGTTCCTGAATTGGGGGGGGCATGAGCTATGACAAAAGGAAGGAATTGAATCAAAAGGAATTGGAGGATAGAAGAACCAGGAAAGACATAACATTCAAAAACTCGGGGGATTTAAAAGGGTAGACAGAAAGATTATGTTAAGAGAGAAATGGAAACACAGGAACACAGCTGGAAGTACAGTGAAAAAGACAATGATGGGGGATGTACAAAATATTTTTTTCAGGGTGGGAGGGAAATAATGACTTGGAAAAAAATGGTGGCAGCTGACCCAACATAGTTTTTAAAAGCAGGTACAAAGAGTATAAAACTAGGAGTGAATGGGAAGTGAAAGTTCAAGGAAAAGAGCTCGAACTTGATTACTAACTAATTTGGGACAATTAAAACAGCATTACAACATTAACAAAACAAAATTTTTCACACCTTACATCTATAAAAAAAAAAATCAATAAAACACATGGGGGTTCTTTATATCTTATTTATTAGATACTCCCAAGCCACAACTGCATAAAAGTGGGGGGCTAGTATGTCCTGAGAGTGAAGATGCCTGGGGAAGAACTTTCCCAAAATGGGGCAGATACGGGGGTCACCATTGATTTTGAAAGTCTTTGGGCCGGGAAAGATTTTAAACCCTTTTCTTGGGGACGGGGGATTTTTTACGAATTTAGGAAGACATAGGTGGCAAGTGACAACCATCTCACCCTTTGTTGTGTATAACGATGGTTTATCAAAATAACCGACATTTAGCCATCTGAGATGTTGTAGGGGGATCCGATTTTTGTTTAGCATTCAAAAATCCTGAAAAAAAAATCCAAAACAGTACAGTGTATTATCAAAGTGATAGTTTATTAAAGGAAAGTCCCCCCTTCATCTTATGAGCAGAGAGCACAATATTTTTTGAAAAAATGAACAAAATTATAGATAGGAATATTCAAAAAATTATTATACAGCCTCTCCTCACTTAATGACGGGGTTCCCAAAAGGGAAGTCAAACAACTTTTTAAAAGGGGATTTTATACTGGTAGTGGGGTTTTTTTTAACCACATTGAAATTTTGCACCATTTATAACATTTTTAGTTTTTTTTAAATGTTTATACAGTAGTGTACTTATACTTAATAAAAGAATAGAGGAAAACAAAAGAGCATCCTGAAAATAAAATCCAATAATTGCAATTTTCAAAATGATAGTTTATTAAAGGGAGTCCCCTTCCCCTCAGACAGAAGCACAAATTTTTCTGAAAAAAGGAACAAAATTATAGATAGGAAATTAAAAAATTTTATACAGCCCCTCCTCACTTTAAAAGGGATTCCCCCTCCTAAGAGTAAGTCGGTAAACAAACGGGGGCGAGGGGCATTCTATACTGGGAGTGGGGTTTTTTGTCAACCATCATTAAAATTTTGAAAAATTTATAAATTTTTAGTATATTTTTAAATGTTTATACGTAGTATACTGTAATAAAAGAATAGAGGAAATCAGCCTAATAATTTTCTTAGGTTTGAAGAGGATGGAGAATTGGTCATAAGTCTGAGGGTCAAACAAGTACATTGCAAATGAGGAGGGGCTGTTTTGTGTTTTTGTTGGGTTAAAGGTTGCTAAGGCCCCGGGCCCGGGGTCAGGGGAAGCAAAGGCATTGGGGGTATTGTTGGGTTGAAGGATTAAAAAGGTCCTAGGTACATGAGGGAAAAAGAGAAATAAGACATTATTTAGCAGGAGAACTCCTGAAAATGCAACATTTTACAAGGAGGGATTTTTATCAAAATATTTGTGTGATAAGCCCACCCCGGGACAAAATGTTGCAGAGAATAAAGTTTAGCATCCATTTCTTCCCTGACCCTTGTTAAGGGCTAAAAACTTGGGGTTTTTTGGGTTGGAAGGTTGAAAAAACCCTATGGTTGCTTTAAAAGGGGGTTTCTGAAGGCCCTAGAGTTGCTGGGATGAAGGGTAACATTAACCCAACTGCTTGGACTTAAAAACGCGGAGATTAGATAAAAGGAATGGAAAAAGGGTTTTTTTGGGATTTGACATTTTTGGGAGTGAGCAAGGTAACATTTATAAAGGGGATTCGGGGAAACTGGCGGCCGACTTGAGTCCGGGAGATGGGAATTCGTGTCTGCACCTGAAGGAGGGTGTTAATGTTGGGTCAAATGAGTTAGGTAAGGAAAACTGAATATCAGATTGGGGGGGTATAAAGGAATGTGTTCAGATATTTGGGAGTGGGTGTAGTGGGAGGTACATGAAAAAAGAGGAAACCATAGAATTAATAAGGGAAAAGGTGGGGGGTGTAAACTTTTGTAGAGACAAAGAACATTATCCACTGAGACAAAGAAGGGGAAAGTATATGGTTGTAAAACATAAGGGTGGAAGCATTGGTTGTGAATGTTGCAGCGAGGAGGAGGAGGGGAGGTAGGATGTCGCTGAGGGCAATGTGGGCGAAATATTATACAGAGAAATCGTATTTTCAAGATTAGGGGGAGGTGCAGAGTTACTAAAAGATTATCCAGAGGACTGAGGGGGGGTTTTTGAGGTGGTTTGGTCATTTAGAGAGGATGAAGCAAAATAGGATGGAAGGGGGGGTGGGGGCATTAGGAAAGGTGGAAAAAGGGGGGAAAAGGTTTTTGTGTGAAAGGGGCTTTGACATACAGCAGGCATGGGGAGCATGTTGATGGGAGTTAGTGAAGACAAATGGTTTTGGAACTTGAGGCTGGGAGGGGGAGCAAGGTAATTTTTTTGTAAAGGGGATTCGGGAAAAACTGGACCAAAGTTGAGTCCAGGAGGGGGGAAGTACAATGCCTGCACCTAAAGTAGGGAAGGGTTGAGATATTTGTATTTAAGGTATCTAAACTGCTATCCCCCATCGGGAAGACAGTGATAGTTTGAATGATGGTGAAAGTGCTTTTTACCCTGCCCATGGGAGATGGCAAAGTGTTAAAAAAAAAATCATCATCACTAGTTCCAAATATTTTAACCCCTGATGATGAAGAGATAGAAAACACTTTTGCCTGCTAATGCAGAAAGCAGCTGTTTTTATTTCAACCCGTGGAGATTCATGATTCTTGGGATGATAAAAATTCATGTAAATAAATCAATAAAAAAAAAATGTAAATTTTTTTTTTCCCAAAGAAGAAACATGTGTGCTACAGGTTGGTTTATATTAGTTGTTTCATACAAAGGAAAGCCAAAAAAAATGAAAGCTTTTGCTTTTTTAAAAAATCAATCCCCGTTTCCCCCCATTTTGTTCTGATGAAATGAGACATGTTCATCTTAAAAATACTTTTTTGACATGTTCATGATGAAAAATGATTTACTCCCCCTCTGTGGATACCTGTGCAAGTATGAGTAGTGGGGGATTGAAAAGAGTTGGGATAGTTTTAAAAAAGCAGTATTAGAATGTGGGGCAAAATTTGTGGCTATAAAGGGGGGGTGCAGGGGGAAAGAGGAGGAGGGGGGAATGAAGAAGTAAAGGGTGTGATAAAAAAAAAAAGGAGCTTAAGAGGTTTTTACAAAAAAGAAGGTTTTAAAAGAAGAGCAGAGATATGGAGAGTAAAAAAAAAGGTGAAGAGAGTGGTGAGAGAGTGCAAAAAAAGAGCGGATGAAAGAATGGGAAGGCTCTGTCAAGAAATTTTGCTGAAAACAAAAAAAATTTTTTGGAGGAGAAAACAAGGTAAGAAAGCCTGGGGAACGAATGGATTTGTCTTTAAAAAACAGAGTAGGGGAGTTAAAAGGGGGGGAGCTGGAGGTTTTGGGGTAGATGGCGGAATATTTTGAGGAATTTTTTAAATGTCAAAAAAAAAGGGAGGGGTAATTTCTTTACTGGCCAGGGGGGACAACATTTTTTAGGAGTGAAAAAGGGAAAGAGGGGAGTGGGGGGGAGGTGCTAATTTACGAGAATAAAGGGGGTAAAGGCGGGAATTTGACGGAATCATGCAAAAGTTAAAAGAGGGGGGATATAGTGCGGGGATGGTTGGTATTTTTGTTTAATAAATGAAAGAAAGAGGAAGGTACCTAGGGATTGGCAGAGAGCATGTATAGTTCCTTTATAAAAGGGAAAGGGGATAAAGAGAGTAAAATTATAGGGAAATAAGTTTACTAGTATACCGGGAAAGGAGGCGGGGTTATTATTAAAAGAATTAGAGTTAAAAAAGGGGGTGGGATTGAGATAAAGGAGGCTTGAGTGGGTGGGGGATGCGAGATCAAGTGTTTACAAACTTTTGAACAGTATTTAGATAAAAAAGGGGTTTTTATTGCATTTATGGATTTAGAAAAGGTATAATGCTGGGTGTTGGGAGAGGGGGGATTAAATTTGGAGAATTAAATGCAAAATGGGGTTGAACAGATTTTTTTGATGAACTGTGCTTAGGGGGTTCTAAAAAAAGTTTAAAGGTTAGTGGACGAGTTTGGGAGAGTGTGTAAAAGGGAGAAAGTTAAAAATGAACATAGATAAAAGGGAAGGTGATGAGGGGATCAAACGATTTAAAAAAGAAAAAATTAATTAGAGGGGTTATGGAAAAGTAAATGTTTTTAGATATTTGGGAGTTGATGTGTCAGCAGATGGGTTTATGAAGGATGAGGTTAACCATAGAATTGATGAAGGAAAAAAAGGGGAGTGGTATTGAGGGATCGGGGGACAAAAAAAAGATCCCTGGAGGCAAAGAAGGGAATGTACGAAAGTATTGTGGTACCAACACTTTATATGGGGGGAAGCAGGGTTTCAAATGCTGCAGCGAGGGGGAGGCTGGAGGCAGTGGAGATGTCCTGTCTAAGGGCAATGTGGGTGTAAATATTATGCAGAAAATTCGGAATGGAAATTAGGGGAAGGTTGGAGTTACTAAAAGTATTTGGAGGGTGAAGAGGGTTGTTGAGGTGGTTTGGGCATTTAGAGAGAATGGATCAAATAGAATGACTTGGAGAGCGATAAATCTGTAGGGGGGAAGGCGGAGGGGTCGCCCCAGAAAAAGGGTTTGGGGGGAAGGGGGAAAGGAGGTTTTGTGGGCAGGGGTTGGACTTCCCCAAGCATTGGAGGGAGAAGGAGGAATGGAGACGAAGGTTTTGGGAGACATCTGTTGGGGTGTGAGCAGGGTCATTGTGTGAAGGGGTTAGGAAAACCCGTTAATTTATTTAGTTGGACTTTAGTCCTGGAAATGGGGACAATGCCCCTTTTAAAAGGGGGGGGTCTGAGAAGTGACAGTGGGGGGGATTTTTCAGCTGTAGACTGAGCTCCTCTGCAAAGACAGTGATTATGGAGGTGGGAAAATGTTGAATGATGATGAAAGTTTTTCTTTTTGGGGATTTTCTTTCTTTTTTGGGGCACCCCTGCCCGGTGGGAGCGGCCGACTTTTTGAAAAAAAAAAAAAAAATATGAAGAGTGGATGGGGAGGAATGTGGGAAATGTTTTTAAAAAAAT
>WNWK01050762.1:0-12720 GCA_009830355.1 Cherax destructor | reverse complement strand
AATTAAAAGTTAAACCCCGGTTTTTAAAAAGGGGAAAAAAAAAAAAATTTTCTTCAGAAATGGTAAAAAAAAAAACAAAAATTTTAAAAAATTAGAGAATAACCGGGGAAATTTTGGGGGTCGGGGCCCTTTTTAACATTAGAAAACCAACCATTTCAGTTTTTTTAAAACCCCAACTATTACTCATTTCAAAAATTCAAAGAGGGTGTTTTTGGGATTATTTAAAGAAAATTAACAAATTCTAATTTGAAAAAGAAAAAACTAAACACTGTATGATTCCAGCAACTGGGGGAAAACCCTATTCATTAATCCCCCCTTTTGGGCCTCAAGGTAACCTTCCCCCTTTTTTTTAATCCATCACAAAAAATTTTTTTCCCCCTATTTCTCAGATAATAAAATATAACCCGAAGAGATTTTATTTTCAGGGTCCCCAGTAATTGAACCCAGCCCTTTAAAAAAAACCCTTTTAAAAAAACAACCGGGGGGAAAGGGGGGGCCCCTTATACCCTTCCTTAAAAAAATTAAAAAAAATCTAACATCCCCGGGTTTTTTAGTTCTTTCAAAGAACGTTTCAGAAAAACAAAAAAAATCATGGGGGAAAAAAAACCTAAAAGTCATTTTTTAAACCAAACACAAGGTCGATTTTTTTTTTTTCCCATCACAACACATAGGAAGGATTTTTTTATTAAAATATAACTCACGGCAAGACCCTTTGTTCCATAAGGAAGGAAGGAAGAGATGAGAGGAAGGAAGGAAAGAAAGAAGAGATGAAAGGAAGGAAAGAGAGAGAGAGGAAGGAAAGAAAGAAGGAAGGAAGGAAGGAAAGAAGAAAGGAAGAAAGAAAGAAAGGAAGGAGAGATGAGAGGAAGGAAGGAACAAAGAAGTAAGAAAGGAAGAAGAGATGAGGGAAGGAAGGAAGAAATGAGAGGAAGGAAGAGATGAGGGGAAGGAAGGAAATAAGTAAGAAAGGAAGGAAGGAAATAAGTAAGAAAGGAAGGAATGAAGGAAGAAAGGAAGCTAGGAAGGAGGTTGGGGGGAAGAAGACAGGGAGTCCCTTTTGTTGACAGGTTGACAGCAGTGAGGGTGGTGAGTAATGGATAATATGTCATTTTGACAGCTGCCTTTCCCTAAGGGAGTTGATGGAAAGTGTCCAGTCATTATATATGTGTACAGTGGCCCCTCGGTTTTCGTGCATCTCCAAACTTGAACATTTATGAAGGATTTTGAAGTGCTGTTGCAAGTGTTTTTTTGGGGGTCTGAAATAGACTAACCTACGTGACATTATTTTAAGAAACGTCTGCAATGGCACTTGAGCAGCATTCTGAACAATTTTTGGCAAAACCGAGGACCCCCTGTACAGTGGACCCCGGTTAAGGGCCCGGGCTCCAAACACTAACATTTATGTAAGTGTATTTTTTAAGTGTTTTTGTAAGTGTATGTTTGGGGCCCAAAAAAGACTACTCTAATTTACATTATTCCTTAAGTTAATAAATTTGTTCAGTAACAGCACTTGAACAGCATTCTGGAACGAATTATGGCTTTTAAACCCGGGTCCACTGTATATATATTATAGAACAATAGTAAAAAAAAAATTTTGCATTGTTGGTTTGTGTAAACAAGTTCTGTAAACAATATAATGATAATAATGTTGTGCAGTTATTGTGTTGCATACAACGAGTGTATTTTGTACACGCACCTACTTTGGCTCACAGGCCACATAAGTTACTTGGAAAAAAATATTGGAAAATACAAGAAACCTTCGAATGGGAGTAAGTGTACCGGTGAGCGGCATGCGCCGCTGTTGCCATACCCCCTCATTTTCTGCCAACTTACGCTCCATATCTCAGTAAGTATTGATCGCAAAAAAAAAAAAATTTAGGGTGAAAACAATCAGAAAAATAATCTTAACATTTTGATAAGAATTTTTTTTTTTCGAATATTTTGCGACAACAGGAGAGCACTCAGGATTGGGGCTTGGGCAGTCAAAGGTTAAAATCACTAACATCAACACTGGTTCCAGGCATTGTCTTGACAAGATCTGCATGCAACTGCCTTGCCTTTTTACAAATTAGCCATAGAAACACTATCACCCGCTATCTGTTTTCATTGATGCACACCGCAACAACTTCTCAACCTCATCCACTGCTTTTTATCTGTTTTTGGCAAACATGTTAACACCTTTTTCAACATCAGCTTCCTTGAGTTCTTTTCTCTTTTCCAGGATAGAGGTGATAGTAGATTTGTTTTTGCCGTACATTCTGGGCAAGCTCCCCACACGTACGCCCTCTCTATTTTTCAACTGTCTCCTTCCACTTCGATGGTGTTCCTCACTTTCTTTGCACAGGGGTGCCACTAGGAAGCTTCTTGGACCCATGGTGACTTATATTTTACTAAACAAGCACTAGCAACAATAAAATTACTGGAAATGCTTGAATGAGCACACTGGGTATTGTTCACTCAAATGCAAACAAAGCTAGCCCGGCTCACAACACCGGGGCAGGCGGGGGGCCCCGGGCGGCCGGGGCAGGCGGAAGGTCTGGGATGCAGGCCGATAACCCCAAAATTAAAAAAAGCGATCGATAATCGCCGGGCCGATAATCAGACCAGCCGTTTTCCGGGCCCAAATTGTTTTTTCCTATAAATTGTTTTTTTTGTGAATATTTTTGGGTTCAACTGATTAATTGTATTTACATTATTTCTTATGGGAAATATTAGTCAACTTTTGGCCGGTTTGAGCTGAGGCCTAGCTCCTGAACGGTTTAGGGCCGATACGGGGAGTCCACTGAAGAATTTATCAACAAGAAAGAATTAGCGGGGAGATAGTGTTACGCAAGGCAGTTGCATGATGATCTCGCAAAAAAAAATGCCTGCAAAAAAGGGAAGGAAAATTTTAAACCCAAAGCAAAGGCTGGTTTGACAGATTTAAGAAGCGTAGTGGCAAAAACAGTGTGAAAAGGGCCATGGGAGGCAGCCAGTTCAGACAAATGTGCAGCTAAAAATTTGTGCATGAATTCAAAAGCTATGTAGAGGCAAAAGAATTAAACCACAACAAGTGTTTAATTGTAATGAAACAGGCCTGTTTTGGAAGAAAATGCCAAACAGGACCTACATTACACAGGAGGAAAAGGCACTGACAGGACACAAGCCTATGAAAGACAGGCTAACTCTTATGTTGTGTAGAAATTGCTGGGGGGGATTTCAAAGTGAACCCTTACTGGTGTATCACTCTGAAAACCCTAGTGTTTCAAGAAGCATGTTGCCAAGGCTAATTTGTGTGGGGGAAGGTCACTAAGGCATGGGTAAAGGGGGAAAATTTTTTCCTTGATTGGTTCAGTGAAGTTTTTGGGCCCCCATGTGAAGAAATATCTCCTGGAAAAAAAAATTTGGGCCCCAAGTCCTCCTGGTAATGGACAATGCTCCTTCTCATCCTCGAGATTTGGGAAAAAGAAAATTTTGGGGGGAAATTTTAATTTCATCAAAAGGAAGTTTTTCCCCCCAAAACCACTCCTCCTCCAGCCCAGGGACCAGCAGGTCATTTCAAACTTAAAAAACTGTACCCCCAAAGCAATGTTTCAAAGATGTTTTGGGACATAACCCTGGGACACTCAATTGACCCTAAAAGTTTTAAAAGGGTCATTCACTATCCTCCATTGTAAAAACCCTTTTTATAGGTAAGGCTTGGGAGGAAGGGGAGCTCCAGGACTTTGAACTCTGCTTGGAGAAAATTGGGGCCCAGACTGACCCCCAAGAGAGGGATTTTAAGATTTTGGGGCGGGACCCTCGGGACCCGGGAGCCTTTTGGGAAAAAATTTGGGCACTGGGGAAGTCCAGGGGTTGGGGGTTTACTAGCGGGGATGTAGAAGAGTTGGGGGGGACCCAATGATAGCTCTAACACAGATGGAAGTGTTTTGAAGATGAATTTCAGGGGTTTTGAGGATTTTGGGTGACCGAAAGCAATGCCCAGGATACCAGAAGGAAGGAAGGAAAAAGAAAGTAAGAAAGGAAGGAAGAGATGAGGGGGAAGGAAGGAAGGAAAGAAGAGATAAAAGGGAAAGGGGGAAAGGAAGGAAAGAAGAGATGAAAGGAAAGAAAGAAGGAAGGAGGAAAAAAAGGGAAAGGGAAAAAGAAAAAAGGGAAAAGGAAGGAGAGATGAGAGGAAGGGAAGGAAAAAAAAGAAGAAAGAAAAAAAGGGGGAGAGATGAGGGGAAAGGGAAAGGGAAAAAAGAAGAAGAAAGGAAGGACAAAAAAAAGGAAGGAATGAATGAAGGAAAAAAAGGGAAGGCAGGAAGGAAAAATGAGAGGAAAAAGGAAGAGAAGAGGAAAAAGGAAAGGGAAAAAAAGGTAAGAAAGGAATGAAGGAAGAAAGGAAGCTAGGAAGGAGGGGGGGGGAAGACATGGGCCCCCTTGTGTTGACAGGTTGACAGCAGTGGGGGTGGTGAGTAATGGTATAATATGTCATTTTGACAGCTTTTAAATTTTTGACTCAGAAATTTATATTTTCCACACACACAACTTCAAGCGCTAAAAGTTGATGGAAAGTGTCCAGTCATTATATATGGGGTTATATATTATAGAACAAAGCAAAGGTTGGAGGAAGAGGAGGCAGGAAGAAGGCGGGGGCAAGAAGAGGAAGGGGGAGGCAAGGGGGTATGAGGAGGCAAGAAGAAAGGGAAGAGGACGAAGAGGTGCGAGGAAACAAGCAGGAAGAGGAAGCAAGAGGGGGAAAGGGAAAAGGGCAGGACGTAAGTGGGCAATGCAAGTAGGTACAAACAAAATAGGTACGTAAGTAGGTAGGAAGGACTGGGGGGAAGAAGAGTTTGGGACCCCATGGGTGTTGAAGGTGAGTGGTGGTATAATATGTCATTTTGACAGCACCCGCACCCTGACTCAGCATTTTACAAGTCCACACACTCACAACAACCAGCCCCGAAGCAAAAATGTAAAGTTCTATGAAGTGTCCAGTGACTATATGTGTATATATAGAAACCAAAAGGGAAAAGGAGATGGAAAGGAAGGACGGTATGAAAGGAAGGAAGGTGGGAAAGGGAAAGGGAAAAGGGGAAGGGAAAGGGAAGGAATGTGGGAAGGAATGGGAATGTGGGAAAGGGAAAGGGAAAGGGAAGGAATGAGGGGAAAGGGAAAATGTGGGAAAAAGGGAAAAGGAATTTTGGGGGGAAAATGTGGGAAAGGGAAAGGGTTTGGGAAGGAAGGTGGGAAGGAAGGTGGGAAGGAATGCGGGAAAGGGAAAGGGGAAGGAAGGTAGGCAGGAAGGAAGGAAGGAATGACGACCCAGAAAACAAAAAACCAGCTTCCAAAAGGGAAAAAATTTTAAGAAGGTCCAGTGATTATATATGCGTATATATAGAAACCAGATGGAAGGAAGAAAGGAAGGACGAGATGAAAGGAAGGAAGGAAGGGTGGGAAGGGAAAGGGAAAGGGAAGGTCGAATGATGACCCAGACACAACAACCAGCTTCCGGGTTTATAGCAGTTCTAGGCATGTGTCCAGTGGCTGTGTGTATATATAAAAAACCAGAAGGAAGAAAGGAAGGACGAGATGAAAGGTAAGGAAGAAAGGTAGGTAGGTAGGTAGGTAGGTAGGTAGGAGGTGGGTAGGTAGGTAGGTAGGTAGGTGGGTAGGTGGGGGTAGGTAGGTAGGAAGGAAGGAAGGAAGGAAGGTAGGTATGTGGGAAAGGGAAAGGGGAAGGAATGTAGGAAGGAAGGAAGGAATGACGACCCAGCCCCCCATCAACCTAGGTTTTCCCTAACACAACTGCCCACTACTTTGAAAAAAAACTCCCTAGAAGAGATGTTTTGTTTTGTGTATATACAAAAACCCCCAAAAAAATGCAGACACACCCGTTTGTGTGAGGAATGTAAAAAACCACTGGGGGCATGGAAAAATGTTTCAAAGAGTTCCCAAGTTTCAGAATGTCTAAGGAAAATGTCCAAAGGGCTGTACATTTGTATATATATTATAGAACAATATAATAAAGATTTTTTTGTTTAAATTTCGGAAACAAGTTTGAAACAATATAAAGATATTTTAAAGTTTATGCTTTTTTGTGTTGCATACAACGAATGTATATATATACTTTCACCCTTTCCTTGGTCTCACCCGGCCCCAAAAGTTACGTAAAAAAGAAAATAGTGAAAAAAAAAGAAATTTTAGAATGGAAAATAAACAAATGTTTACTGAGGAAGGGAGCCCCCGCGTTGCCCATACGCCCATTTTTTTGCCAACTTTACACCTTTCCCTATCTCGGTAAGTATTGATGGCAAAAAATTTTTTTTAGGGAAAAAAAATCAGAAAAATAATCTTTAAAATTTTGATAAGAAATTTTTTTTTTTTTTTTTTAAAAATTTTCACAACAGAATGGCACTCAGGATTGAGGGTTGTGACAGTCAAAGGGTTAATCCACAAAACAATAACTTTTTCCCTTTGTTCCATTATTGGGACCTTGTTTTGAAACACATTTATCCTTTTTCAACATCGCATCCTTGATTTGTTCTTTTTTTTGACAGGATGGTTGAATTGTTGATTTGTTTTTTCCCCAAAAATCCTGGCAAGTTCCAGCACCCGATACCACTCTCAAATTTTTCAATCACTTTCCTTAAATTCCATGGTGTTTTCACTCTCTTTGGGCCCCAGGAACTTTACTAGGGAAATTTCTTGGGAGCCATGGTTACTTATTTCGAAAAGGGACTGACAAAAACAATGGAAAACAAAAAGAAATGTTTGGATGAATGAGCAGAAGCCCTTACACACCGGGGAGACACAGCCAAACTGAAAACGCAAGCGGCCCAGCCGGGGGACCGACCCCATCCCATACAGCCACTAAAACCCAAATAACGGCCACTAACCAGGAGCCGAAAAAACCCGCCGGGAACCGAGTTTGGGCCCCTAACAGGAATGGCCGCTAACCAAGGGTTCATTGTACACACATAAACCCCTGGGGGGGGCCCGAGAGCCCGTCCGACTTGGGCCATTTATGTTTACACTAACAAAAGAACCGGGGAAAAAAGGGGATTTGGAAAGGGGCAGGAAAGGGGGAAAAAGGGGAGTAATAGTGGAAATAGAGTGGAGGGAAGAAGCAGTAAACCAACCCCTACTACCACTACTACTTTTCCCCAAATTTCTCCCCCACCTCGGCCCCCCCTGTCCGCGCCCATAAAACCCCCTTTTACCTGTTCTTTGTTTTTTTGACTTTGTAAAAGGTCCAAGTCGGACCAAACGCCTTTCAAGCTCCTCTTCTTCTATGTGGGGTTGTGTATTTTTTCCAGTCAAGGTATTTGTGCCTTTTTTTTTATTTGTTCACTTAAAAAGTGGTATATTCCTTTTTTATAATTATTATTATAATCAAATCCAAGCTCTAAACCTTTCAAGGGTCATATAGTGCTACAGGGCAGGGGGTGGGTGTTTAACCCTTTTTTTTTGGGGCCACAGGCCCTCTCCGAAACTCGTTCCCCGGGGGCCCAAATTTTTGGATTTTTTTTTGAAATGATAGAGAATCTTTTTTCCCATCACAACCCCACCAAAAATTAGAAAATTTTATCTAAAAAATAACGGAATTATGCTTTTTCGAAGTTACGGACGAGACAAATTTTCGCACGGGGGATTTCCCCACTTTGAGCCCTATTTTCGGGAAATTCCAATGTTTCAGTCTACTTAAAATTATAGCTATTTCGCCAGAATTCCATTTGTTCTATCAATTGAGTACAGTAGACCCTCAAGGGGACGGTAATCACGTTCCTGGTGCCGCTTTTATAAATTCCGTGTTAAATAAATAAAAGAACTTATGGGGGAAAAAGGTTTTGTTACTGGGGGTCCCCAAAAACCAAACAAGTTTTTTTTAGACCAAAATTCCCTTTCAAAAATTTAAAAAGGGAAAATGTAATTGTAAATTCATTATCGTGATGTATTATGTTGTTTTTTCTGCTTAAGATTACAAATGTAACATAAATAATAGCATTTACCTTAAAATTTTGGTGCTGGTGTTTGGGGTGATTGTGAAGAGAGGGGGAGTTATGCTGTGGCCCTACTGGGCTGGGGGTGGATGGAGAGGTTCTGGAAAGAAGCGATGGTTGTACTGGAGGCCAACTTTGTCATTCAGTGTCGTCAACCCGTCAGTAAGTCAGTCAGTAAGTCAGTCAAGCCCGCTGCAGGAAAGGGCATTTAGTAAGTCATTCAAAATAAATCAGTCAGTCACAGTCACTCAAACTTGTAAAATTTCCCAGACTTGAACACTTAAACCTTTCCACTTCGGAACATTTTTTGCTTCGGGGGCCGATTGCCGGTAGATTTATGAAAAAGCAAAAAATGAGAAAAAGTATTAAAAAAAACACAGCGTTCCCCCATTATTAACCCTGTACGACCGAACCGGGAATATCAGTTTTTCGCCGGGTTGATAAGAATTTCCGCAATTTTCAATCGGGAATACCCATAACGGCAACATAAATTGTGCTAAATGAGGGTCTACGACAAGAAAAAAAATTTACCGATTTCGATCCCCTAAGGGGGTCAGAAATTTTCCCAAATTTGGGGAATTTCCCAAAATTTTAAAAGATGCCCAAATTTTAAAATAGGGGCCAGAATAAATGAGACAGACATTCCTGGCACTAAATAACATTTTATTGCATTAGTCACGTCCTGGGCCCCTTTTACAAAATTCTTTTGCTTTCCATTTAATTTTTATTCTCACAAAAAAAAAAAAGATTTTGTCATGATACAACTGCATCATTGAAAATGGTATAAATAATATCAGCGCACTTGTGCAAGAATATTGACTACCCAGTTGATGTGTATTAAATGCAGGGCATGATTTGTTTACTTGAACATAGGCAAAAATCAAACATTTTCGCTACTTTGCACTCAGTTTAAAAGTACTACAGTGGTCCCTGAGTCGATGGTCCCAAAATCCCCCCTTTTAGAAGTTTTTTTTTTTAAATGCTTTTGTGTTTTTTTTTGGGAGTGTAAAAGGACTAGTCTATTTTACATTATTCCTTAGGGGGAAAAATTTCGTTTGGTAATGGCATTTGAACAGCATTCAAAAAAAAATTTTAAACCGGGGTAACCCTGAAAAAAAAAACCCTTTTTTAATATATCATCCATTCATCAAATAGATAAAAAAACGAGAATACAAGCAAAATACCATACTAAAATAGACTGCAAAGTCGTGTTTTAGACCAAAACAGGGTCATTTTTTTTTTTTCTTCATTATGCACTGTGGGGGCAGGATTTTTTTTTTCCCCACTTGACCCAAACCATTTTTCCTCGGGCCTACCAGCCTGTTTCTGCTTGATTTGAGGGCTCAGAATTTGGGTTTACTAGACGCCCAAAAACCCTGGCGCAGGTTTACTATAGGGCCAAACCCCCGAAAGGGTTAATAGAGACAAGCAAGTGTGGAGGGGTATAACGAGGTAGAGTTAGAAAGAACTGTGAGGAGCGCTAAAGGAAATACAGTGGGCCCCATTACATGGTAGGTTAGGTTCCGGGATCTGCTGAAAAGTGAACATCGCCAGAAATTTAGCAATTGAACTAGACATTAAAACAAAAAAAAATAAAATAACATACATCACTCATTACTTACCTGAAAATATTTGGTCTTAATGTTGGGTGAGAAGTGAGTAGTGATTACTGAAAAAGGTCAGGTGTGGTAGGTATGGTGCCAGCCGGGCCCACCCCACCCCACCCCACCCCCGAATATACTAAAAAATTTGAGAAGGAAGGGGTAGCAATAATGTTGAAGGATCAGTTTTTGGGAAAAGAGGTATAAAACAGTAGAGCCCCGTTTTTTGGGCGCCTTATGGGGCCCCAAACAGCAAGTTAAATTATGACCAAAAATTTATAAATGGTACCCCGATTTGATGGTCCCCCCAAATCACCCTTTATGTAAGTTTATTTTTTTAAATGCTTTTGTAAGGGAATTTGGGGGTCTAAAAAGGGCTAGTCTATTTTTCAAATTTTAAGGGGATAAATTGTTTTAATGACACTTGAACAGCATTCTGGAATGAAAAAAAATCGTAAGTCGAGGTACCCCTGATATGGGAGCGGTCTTTCAAAACGACACGCGCCACCCCCTTTGTTTACTATTACAAAAAAAAATTTATTTGTAATAAAGGACTGTTCGGGATAACAATAAAACTAAATTTCCCAAAATTTATTAAATATATTTTTATTAACCATTTGTTCCCATTAAAAATAGGAGAGGAGAGTTTTAAATGGAGAGTTAGAGGATCGGGAAGATGGAGGGAATATTTTGAGGAGTTGTTAAATTTGATGAAGATGGGGAAGCTGTGATTTCGTGTATAGGGCAAGGGGGAAATAACATTTTGGGGGAGGTGGAAGAGCCAGTTGTGAGTGGGGGGGAAGTTCATGAGGCAGTGGGTAGAATGAAAGGGGAAGGCAGCGGGGATTGATGGGATAAAGATAAAGTGTTAAAAGCAGGTGGGGATATATTTTTGGAGTGGTTGTGCTATTATTTAATAAATGTATGGAAGAGGGTAAGGTACCTAGGATTGGCAGAGAGCTTTATTGTTCCTTTGAAAAGGCAAAGGGGAAAAAAGAATGCAAAAATTATGGGGAAATAAGTCTGTTGAGGTCCTGAAAGTGTATGGTAGGTTTTTATTGAAAAAATTTAAGAGTGACAGAAAGCAGGATAGCAGAAAAAAGGGGGGGTTTAGGAAAGGTAGGGGTTTTAGACCAATTTTTACAGCGAAACATATGGGGAACAGTATTTGGAAAAGGGAAAAGGGGTTTTTTGTGGCATTTAGGGTTGGGGAAAAGGGCAATGATAGGTGGATGGGGGGCAATGTGGCAGATGTTGCAGGTGTATGGAATAGGAGGTGGGTTAATGAAAGCAGGAAGTTTTTATGAGGACAGTGAGGCCGTTAGGGGGAGGGGGGGGGGACTTTTTCCCCAGTAAAAGTGGGCCTTAGACAAGGTGTGTTTACCGTGGTTGTTAATACAGTGGTCCTCACTTACTTTTTTAACCGAGAGGGGGCATTTCTTAAGAGAAAAAACGTAACACGAATCAATTTTCCCCATAAAAATAATGGAAATAAATTTAATCCCAAGACTTCCCAAAAATAGTTAAATAAAATATTTTTTGAACTTTGGACATTAAATAATAAATAATTGAATAAAAATACATAAATACACATGCAAATATTGTAAAAAACATGTCACTTACATTTATTGAAGAGTTGTTGATGTGTGGGGGACGGGGGGGAGGGGGAAAGGGGGAGTAGTATTAGTGTTTGGGAAGGGAAATCCCCCTTTCCCTTAACACTGCAGGTACCAAATTTTTTTCTGGGGGTTTCTTGCCTTTTTTCTTTGAATGCTACACCCGCATGAATGCTACACTCCCCAAATGCCCTCCCTGCATGAATGCCCTCCCCGCATGAATGCTACACTCCTGCATGCCTACTACACTCCCTGCATCCCTGCTACACTCCCTGCATCCTTACACTCCCCCGCATCCCTGCACACCCCTGCCCCCTCACTCCCCCATCCTTGCTACACTCCCTGCATCCCCGCTACACTCCCTGCATCCGCTACACTCCCCCATCCTGCTACACCCCTGCATCCCTGCTACACTCCCCGCATCCGCTACACTCTCCTCCCCTACACTCCCCATCCCCTACACTCTCTGCATCTTTTCTACACTCCCGCATGCCTGCTACACTCCCCATGCCTGCTACACTCCCGCATGCCCTACACTCCCTGCATTTACACTCCCTGCATAAATGCTACACTCCCCGCATAAATGCTTCACCCCTGCACATTTTTTCCACAGGCTTAGCACTAGGATCTTTCCTTTGGGCCCATGGTAGCTTATTTAGCAGTTGCAAGCACTAAAAACAGTGGAAAATACAAAACTTTTGAATGCGTGGGTGTGGGGGGGTGGTGCCCCTGTAAAAAAGCACACTGACCCCCCTGGGTGCGTCAGCTGGGCCCCGCGGACAGGTCCGGACGGGTAAGACAAACAATAAAGGATGTCGCATTCAAATTTCTTACTTTAAAGTAACGGATATCAATTAAAGTATTGATAACAACGTAAGCGAGGTACCACTGTATATTTATAGATGGGGTTGTATGAGAAGTGAATGCGAGGGTCTTGGCAAGGGTGGGGTTAAATGATAAAGAATCAAAACGAAGGAGTTGTGTTGTTTTTTTATGAATGTGCTTTTGGGAGATTCTGAAAGAGGAAGGTTGGTGGATGAATTTGGTAGGGGTTGAAAAGAAGAAAATTGAAAGTGAATATAGGAAAAAGTGGTGATGAAGATAAAAAAAGATTAGGGACAAAGATTGATATCAGATTGGGGGGAGAGAGTATAGGAGGTGAATGATTCAGATATTTGGGATGGACAGCAAGAGGGTCTTGAAGGATGAGGTGAATCATAGAATTGATGAGGGAAAAGGGGAGTGGAGCACTTGGTCGTGGAGACAAAAAACTTTGTCCCTGGAAGGAAAAAGGGAAAGTTAAGATAGTTTTACCAACACCTTATATGGGGTGGAAAAGGGGATGAATGTTGCAACGGGGAAAGGGTGGGGCAGGGAGAGCTGCTGAGGTCAATGTGTGGGTGAATATAATGCAGAGTTGAGTTTGGAAATTAGGAGGAGGTGGGGGATTACCAAAAATATTATCCAGAGCGAGGAGGGGTTGAGGTGGCGGGTTAGAGAGAATGGAACGAGACAGAATAACTTCAAAAGTGCCTA
>WNWK01050761.1:0-12720 GCA_009830355.1 Cherax destructor | reverse complement strand
CTCATACCTACTCTACACTCTACTCTACTCTACTTGCACCACGACACCAAAAGAGGATACCATACACACAACAAGGATACAATACAACAAAAGGATACCATACAACAAGGATACCATACACACAACAAGGATACCATACACACAACAAGGATACCATACACACAACAAAGTTACCATACACACAACAAGGATACCATACAACACAACAAGGATATCATACACACACAAGGATACCATACACACAACAAGGATACCATACACACAACAAGGTTACCTATACACACAACAAGGATACCATACACACAATAAGGATACCATACACAAAACAAGGATACCATACACACAACAAGGATACCATACCACAAACAAGGATACCATACAACAAAAGGATACCAACACACAAAAGGATATACTACACACAATAAGGATACATACACACAAAAGGATATAATACACACAACAAGGATACCATACACACAACAAGGATACCATACACACACAATATATACCAACACAATAATACCATACACAATAAGGATACCATACACAACAAGGATACCATAACACAAAAGGATACCATAAAACAATAAGGATACCAATACAACAAAAGGATACCATACAACAACAAGGATACCATACACACAAAAGGATACCATACACAACAAGGATACCATACACACAACAAGGATACCATACACACAACAAGGATACATACACACAAAAAGGATACCATACACACAACAAGGATACCATACACACAAAAGGATACCATCACACAACAAGATACTACAACAACAAGGATACCATACACACAAAGGATACCATACAACAATCCACACAAGGATACCATACACAAAAGGATACCATACACACAAAAGGATACCATACACACACAAGGAACCATAACACAAGCAACCAATAGATACATACACAACAAGGATACCATACACACAAAAGATACCATACACAACAAGGATACCAAAATACATACAACAAGGATACTATACAACAACAAGGATCACACTACAAGGATACTACACACAATAAGGTAAACAATCACACACAAATACATAACACAAAAGGATACATACACAAAAGGTACCATACACAAAGGATACCATACACAACAATACCATACCACAACAAGGATACATACACAAAAGACATAACAAAAAGGATACCAACAAACAAGGATATACCAAGATCCATACACACAAAAGGACCATACACCAAAAGGATACTCACACAAAGGATACACAACAACAAGGTCATCACAACAAGGTACCATAACAAAGTACCTACACAAAATACCACACAACAAGGATACATACACAACAAGGATACCATACACAACAAGGATACCATACACCAAAAGTAATACACAAAAGTACTACACAAAAGGTACACACAAAGGATACATAACAAGGTACCTACACAAAAGGTACCTACAAAAAGTACCATCACAAGGATACACAAAAGGTACCATACACAAAGTATCATACAACACAGGTCCATACACAAAGTACCCAAGCCACACCAAAGGTACACAACAGGTACATAAAAACCATACACACAAGATACCATACACAAGTACATACACAAATCCATAACAACAAGGTACCAACACAAAGAATACCACAAAAGGTCAACAAAGTACATACAAAAACATACACAAAAGGTACATAAAACAGATACATACACAAAAGATACACAAGATACCAACCAAGACACAAAGAAAACACAAAGGATCAACACACAACATACACACAAAAGGATACATACACACAACAAGATACAAACAAACATACAAACACAAATACCAACACAAAAGATACCATACAAACAAGGATACATACACAAACAAGGTACATACACAAAGGATACTACACACAAAAGGTACATAACAAAAAGGTCTACAAAACAAGGATACCATACAACAAAATACCATACACACAACAAGATACCATACACACAACAAGGAATAAACATACACACAAAGGATACCATAACACAACAAGGTACATACACAACAAGGATACATACACACAACAAGGATACCATACACCAAGGATACCACACAACAAGTACAACACAAAGGTACATACAACAAGAACCATACAAAAAAAGGATCCATAACACAACAAGGTACATACACAAAAGTACCATACACACAAGGATACCATAACACAACAAGGTTACCATACACAAAAGGTACCATACAAAAGATACATAACAACAAGGATACCATACACACAAAAGGATACCATACACACAAAGGTACCATACAACAAAAGGTACCATACACACAACAAGGATACCATACACACAACAAGGATACCATACACAAAAGGTTACATACACAACAAGGATCCATACACAACAAGGATACCATACACACAAAGATACCATACAAACAAGGATACCATACACAACAAGATACCATAACACACAAGGATCATACACACAAAAGGATACCATACACAAAAGGATACCATACACACAAAATACATACACAACAAATACATATACACAACAAGTACCATACACAAAAGGATACCATACAAAATACCATAACACAACAAGGATACCATACACAAAAGGATACCATACACACAAAGGATACCAACACAACAAGTACAAACACAAAGGATACATACACACAACAAGGATACCATACACACAACAAGGACATACACACAACAAGTTACACACAACAAGGATACATACACAACAAGGTACCATAACACAACAAGGATACACACAAAGGATACCATACACCAAATCATACACAAACAGGATACCATATACCATACACACAATAAGGATACCATACACACAACAAGGATACCATACACACAACAAGGATACCATACACACAACAAGGATACCATACACAACAAGGATACTACATCAACAAAGGATACCATACACAACAAGGATACCATACACACAACAAGGATACCATACACACAACAAGGATACCATACACACAAAAGGATACCATACACACAACAAGGATACCATACACACAACAAGGTTACCATACACACAACAAGGATACCATAAAACAAGGATACCATACACAAAAAGGATACCATACACACAACAAGGATACCATACACACAACAAGGATACCCATACACAACAACAAGGATACCATAACACAAATATCATACACACAAAGGATACCATACACACAACATGAATACCATACACACTACAAGGATACCATATACACTACAAGGATACCATACACACAACAAGGATACCATATACACTACAAGGATACCATACACACAACAAGGATACCATATACACAACAAGGATACCATACACACAACAAGGTACCATACACACAAAAGATACATACACACAACAAGGATACCATACACAACAAGTACACACAAGTACATACAACAAGGTACATACACAAAAGGATACCATACACAAAAGGTAATAAAAGGATACATACACACAAAGGATACCATACACAAAAGATAAAAATACATACACACAACAAAAGGTACCATAACACAAAGATCAAACAAAGGAAACACATCACAAAGGATCAACACCAAAAATAAAAATACACACAAAGGATACAAACAAGGTACCAACACACAAGACCATCACAAAGATATACACATAAGGTACATAAAAAATACATACACACCAAGTACATACAACAAGGTACCATACACTCAAAAGGTCCATACAAAAGATACACAAAAAATACTACACAAAGTACTAAAAAGATACATACCAAAAGGATCAACAAAACAAGGTCATAAAAAAGATATACAAAAAGTACCATACACCAAAGATACATACACAAAGGTACCACCAAAAGGATACATACACAAAAGGTACATACAAAGGATACCATACACAAGATACATACACAAAATACATACACAAAGATACACAAAGATACATACCAAAGATCCATAACAACAGGATCATACACAAAAGTACATACACAAAAGATATAACCAAAAGGATACATACACAAAAAGGATATAACAAAGGATCCATACACAAAAGGTACATACACAAAGACAACACAAAAAGGACACACAGATCTACACAAAGACCATACAAAAGATACAACACAAAAGATACCATACAAAGGTACTACAAGGATAAACACAAGGATACCATACACAAGGATACATACACCAAAGATACCACAAAGACCACAAAAGATAAACACAAAAGGTACATACACAACAAGATACACACAAAAGATCTCACAAAGTCATACACAAAAAGATACCATACACAAACAAGATACATACACCCATACATACACCAAAAGATACACCAAAAGATAATACACAAACAAGGTACCATACAAAAGGTACATACACACAAAGATACCATACACAAAAGGACATACACACACAAGGTACATACACCAAAAGGATACCATACACACAAAAGGATACCATAAACAAAGATAATACCAAAGGATACATACACAAAAAGATACCATACAACAAGATACCACACAACAAGGATACATAACACAACAAGGATACCATACACAAAAGATCAAAACAGGTACATACACAAGGATACATACACAAAAGGATACAAACAAAAGGATACATACAAAAGAACTACACAAAAGGATACCATACAAAGATACAACACAAGGTAATACAAACAGATACCATACAACAAGGATAAACACAACAAGGATACCATACACAACAAGGATACATACAACAAGGATACCATACACACAACAAGGATACCATACACAAACAAGAAATACACACAACAAGATACCATACACAAACAAGGATAATAAACAAAAAAATACCATACACACAAAAGGATCATACACAAAAGGATACCAACAACAAAAGGTACATACACACAAAAGGATACATACACAACAAGGATACCATACACCAAAAGATACCATACACACAAAAGGTACCATACACCAAAAGATACCATACAAACAAGGATACATACAAAACAAGGATATACACAACAAGGTACCATACACACAAAAGGATACCATAACAAAAGGTACTAAACAACAATACAGATACTACAACAAAGATACCATACACACAAAAGGATACCATACACAACAAGGTACATAACAAAAGGTACCATACACAAAAAGATACATACAAAAGGTACACACAATACCATAACAAAACTACACATAATACAATAAAACAACAAGAACAAACAACAACATACACACAACAAGGATACCATACACAAACAAGGTTACCATACACACAAAAGGATACCATACACACAACAAGGATACCATACACAAACAAGGATACCATACACACAACAAGGATACCATACACACAACAAGGATCCATACACAACAAGGATACAAACAAGTACAACAACAAGGATACCATACACAACAAGGATACCATACACACAAAAGGATACCATAACACAACAAGTACCATAAAACAAGGATACCATACACACAACAAGGATACCATACACAACAAGGATACCATACACACAACAAGGATACCATACACACAACAAGGATACCATACACACAACAAGGATACCATACACACAACAAGGATACCATACACACAACAAGGATACCATACACACAACAAGGTTACCATACACACAACAAGGATACCATACACACAACAAGGATACCATACACACAACAAGGATACCATACACACAACAAGGTACCATACCACAACAAGGATACCATACACACAACAAGGATACCATACACACAACAAGGATACCATACACACAACAAGGATACCATACCACAACAAGGATACCATACACACAACAAGGATACCATACACACAACAAGGATACCATACACACAACAAGGTTACCATACACACAACAAGGATACCATACACACAACAAGGTTACCATACACACAACAAGGATACCATACACACAACAAGGATACCATACACACAACAAGGTTACCATACACACAACAAGGATACCATACACACAACAAGGATACCATACACACAACAAGGTTACCATACACACAACAAGGATACCATATACACAACAAGGTTACCATACACACAACAAGGATACCATACACACAACAAGGATACCATACACACAACAAGGTTAATATACACACAACAAGGTTATCATACACACAACAAGGATACCATACACACAACAAGGATACCATACACACAACAAGGATACCATACACACAACAAGGATACCATACAATACATCACAACAAGGATACCATACACACAACAAGGAAGTTACACAACATCACAAACAAGGATACCATACACACAACAAGGATACCATACACACAACAAGGTTACCATACACAGAACAAGGATACCATACACACAACAAGGGTACCATACATACAACAAGGGTACCATACACACAACAAGGATACCATACACACAACAAGGATACCATACACACAACAAGGTTACCATACACACAACAAGGATACCATACACACAACGAGGATACCATACACACAACAAGGATACCATACACACAAGGATACCATACATACAACAAGGATACCATACACACAACAAGGATACCATACACACAACAAGGATACGATACACACAACAAGGATACCATACACACAACAAGGTTACCATACACACAACAAGGATACCATACACACAACAAGGTTACCATACACACAACAAGGATACCATACACACAACAAGGATCCCATACACACAACAAGGATACCATACACACAACAAGGATACCATACACACAACAAGGATACCATACACACAACAAGGATACCATACACACAACAAGGATACCATACACACAACATTGATACCATACACACAACAAGGGACCAGGTGAACAATATTTTGAGTGCGCCTGATACAACAAAGGCAACGGGACCTGTCAAGATACCACAATGTGTTGTGTGAGAGGCAGCAACAACACCAGCTGAACCACTGTCAAGATACCACAATGTGTTGTGTGAGAGGCAGCAACAACACCAGCTGAACCACTGTCAAGATACCACAATGTGTTGTGTGAGAGGCAGCAACAACACCAGCTGAACCACTGTCAAGAGGCAGCAGCAACACCAGCTGAACCACTGTCAAGATACCACAATGTGTTGTGTGAGAGGCAGCAACAACACCAGCTGAACCACTGTCAAGATACCACACTGTATTCTGTGAGAGGCAGCAACAACACCAGCTGAACCACTCAGGTCTACGCAAGTCAGAGCATTCTGAACACTTGCCAAAGATATGGAGGACAGATAATATTGTCATAATATTTAAGAAAGGAGACAGAAAGCAGTGGGGAAGTGGAAGAGGACCAGAAACAGAGAAAAGATTCTGGGACAGAAGATGTAGATCACTCTAAAGAGGAATGATCAAGAGTTTATCATAATGCTCGAGGCACAAGTCAGCTGAGTAACTTCTGTAGCTATTGCTTGTTTGGCAGACATTAGAATAACCTTCATGAATGTCAACTATGAGAGTATTCATGGCTCTTTGAAACATATGTCTGACCAGTCTTGAAGAATGAACCACCACCATGATAAAAAAAAGAGGTGAAAATACAGAAGTGTGAAACGAAGTTACTTCCACAGCTACGGGAAATGATCTATAAGTAGAAGCTTCAGGAACTTAATTTGGCTTGTGAATGAATGGTTCAGAGAACCGACGAGTTGGTAAATTAGACATATATGCAACACTTGGGTATCTTTATTGAGGAAACAGGCTGTGATCCTGCTCGTTCACTGGGTTTTGTAAATTAGGTTCGAACTTCTCCATCTCGTCTCTAACAATTATTGAAGCAGTTTTCAAAGGTTGAACTGTTAGTGAATAATCATCTAAACAGTTCAACCTTTGAAAACTGCTTCAATAATTGTTAGAGACGAGATGGAGAAGTTCGAACCTAATTTACAAACCCAGTGAACGAGCAGGATCACAGCCTGTTTCCTCAATAAAGATACCTAAGTGTTGCATATGTGTCTAATTTACCAACTTAATTTGGCTTCATTAGAGGACAGACGAATCAATAAGTTCAGATATAATACAATAAAAACACAAGAGTAACTGACAGAGTAGACACGACTGACTGAACGGTGGGTAACAAGTTTACAGATGGAAGTTAAAGACATAGATGAGTTACAGAGATGTCAGGAAGTATTTCAGCTTCATGGTTATCAACAAGTGGAATAATGTGGATGAAGAAGTAGTGACGGCAGGTCTATGCATAATATTAAGAGTAGGGATGACAGGGCTAACGAGGCTAGAAGAGAGGTAATCTGGCACACTGTAAGTAAGGAGGCAGGAACACTAGCTGAAAATAAGACAGCTCTGAATGTAGGATAAATCTGGAAGAGCAATGAAGACCAGAAAAAGAGTACAGGCGCCCAGTACAAAGGGTTCAAATCTTCTTCAAGAAGGTGCCTGAGGCATCTATCAATCAAATAACCAACGAGACAAAACGTTAAATCTAAGACTAGGTTTTGGAAACGTCAACAATAAGTCTTTTGCAACACTATGACATAAACCAGACAAAACTTGAAACACGCGGCACTAGTGTTGACCGACACCCCCCAACCTAATCAAGCAAATAGAGAATCTGGGAAAAGAGAAAAGGTTTCCAACGAAGTTAGTCCTGGACTATGATGATAGATCAGCAGGTCTGGGGTGGGGGCACTGGCAACTGCAGTGGAGGGAGCTGTTGGGGCTTTGGACTAGAAAAGGTTAGTGGTATGGGAGAGAGTATGGAGGAGGTGAATGTATTCAGATATTTGGGAGTGGACATGTCAGCAGATGGGTCTATGAAGGATGAGGTGAATCAGTACCCTAATGATGGACCAGGTGCTTCAGCTCCTTCAGTACCCTGGTGATGGACCAGGTGCTTCGGCTCCTTCAGTACCCTGGTGATGGACCAGGTGCTTCGGCTCCCTCAGTACCCTGGTGATGGACCAGGTGCTTCGGCTTATTCAGTGCCCTGGTGATGGACCAGGTGCTTCGGCTCCTTCAGCACCCTAGTGATGGACCAGGTGCTTCGGCTCCCTCAGTACCCTGGTGATGGACCAGGTGCTTCGGCATTCAGTGCCCCGTGATGGACCAGTGCTGCCCTCAGTACCTGGTGATGGACCAGGTGCTTCGGCTCCCTCAGCACCCTAGTGATGGACCAGGTGCTTCGGCTCCCTCAGTACCCTGGTGATGGACCAGGTGCTTCGGCTTATTCAGTGCCCTGGTGATGGACCAGGTGCTTCGGCTTATTCAGTGCCCTGGTGATGGACCAGGTGCTTCAGCTCCTTCAACGCCCTGGTGATAGATCATGTGCTTCGGCATATTCAGTGCCCTGGTGATGGACCAGGTGCTTCAGCTCCTTCAGTACATAAGAACATAAGAAAGGAGGAACACTGCAGCAGGCCTGTTGGCCCATACTAGGCAGGTCCTTCACAATCCGTCCCACTAACAGAATATTTGCTCAACCCAATTTTCAATGCTACCCAAGAAATAAGCTTTGACAATTCTACCCACTCATGCGCGAGTCCCACTCAAATCCAACCCCTCTCACTCATGAATTTATCCAACCTAAATTTGAAACTACCCAAGGTCCTAGCTTCAATAACCCTACTAGGCAGACTGTTCCACTCATCAACTACCCTATTTCCAAACCAGTACTTGCCTATGTCCTTTCTAAATCTAAATTTATCCAATTTAAATCCGTTATTTCGGTTCTTACTTGGTTCGATATCCTCAGTATTTTATTAATATCTCCTTTGTTTATCCCATCATCCACTTGTACACCTCGATGATATCTCCCCTCATTCTACGTCTCTCCAGAGAGTGGAGATTCAACGCTCTAAGTCTATCTTCATACGGGAGATTTCTTATACTGTAAATCATTTTAGTCATTCTTCTTTGTATGTTCTCCAATGAATCTATATCCATCCTGTAGTAAGGAGACCAAAACTGAGCTGCATAATCCAAATGAGGTCTCACTAGTGATGTATAGAGCTGTAAAATAACTTTTGGACTTCTGTTGCTTATACTTCTTGAAATAAATCCTAGTAATCTGTTAGCCTTATTGCGACACTTAGGCACTGTTGTCTTGGCTTTAGATTTCTGCTTACCATGACTCCCAAGTCTTTTTCACATTCTGTATGATCAAACTCAACTTCACCTAGTTTATAAATTCGAGGGATATTTTCATTACCAACGACTAGCACCTTACACTTATCCACATTGAACTTCATCTGCCACTTTTCAGACCAAGACATTAATTTATCCAAATCCTCCTGGAGTTCATTGGTATCCTCCTCAGAATGAATTATACGGCCTATTTTTGTATCATCACAAATTTACTCATGTCACTTGCAATTCCTTCATCAAGGTCATTTATGTAAATTATGAACAACAATGGGCCCAAACTGATCCTTGTGGAACGCCACTGGTGACAAATCCCCATTCAGATTTGACCCCATTAATGGAAACTCTCTGCTTTCTATTGGTAAGCCATGCCTCTATCCATGCTAGAACTTTACCTCCTATACCATGAGCTGCCACCTTTCTTAAGAGTCTCTTATGAGGTACTCTATCGAAGGCCTTACTGAAATCCAAGTAAATTATATCATATTCTTTATCACTGTCTACTGCCTCAAATGTTTTATTGAAAAACGTCAGTAAATTTGTCAGGCAGGAACGACCTCTCGTAAACCCATGCTGAGATTCATTAATCAAATTATGTTCTTCAAGGTGACTTCTGATAATATCAGCTATAATTGATTCTAATAATTTGCCTACTATAGACGTGAGGCTTATTGGACGGTAATTTGATGGACTGGACTTATCCCCTGATTTGAATATAGGAACTACATTAGCTATCTTCCACATCTCTGGCAAACACCAGTTAGGATGGACGTGTTAAACACATTGTTAATGGCTGACTAAGTTCCATCTTGCATTCTTTAAGTACCCTGGAAAACAACTCGTCGGGTCCTGGGGACTTATTTTGCTTCAGTTTATCTATCTGTTTGATAACCATATCCCTCGTGACAGTAATATTAGTTAATTTGAATTCTTCAGGAACTGAATAATTGTTAATTTCTGGAATCTCATTTACGTCTTCTTGTGTAAAGACTGACAAAAATAGTCATTAAATAGAGAACACATTTCCAGTTCGTTATCCGTCAGCTGTCCATTCCCAATTTTCAGAGGTCCTACCTTTTCCCTCACCTTCGTCCTGTACACTTGAAAGAACCCTTTGGATTAGTCTTTGATTCATTAGCAACCTTAATCTCATAGTCAGTTTAGCCTTTCTAATCCCCCTTTTTTACTTCTCTTTTCAACTGAACATATTGGTCAATAAGTTAACATCTCCCTTTTGATGCGCCTATTTCCTCTTTTCTCCCTAATAGATGTTTTAGCCTCCTGTTAATCCATTTGGGATCGTTATTATTTGACCTAAATTCTCTCTGGGGAATAAACATACTCTGTGCACGTTGTACATTAAAAAAAAAATCATAAACGCAGATCCCATCGTAATCGTTAGCTAGATTCCCCAGTCGAGATTAGACAGGTGTTCCCCAAGTCCAATATAATCGGCAGAACGAAAATCAGGAACTTTTACCGTATTATCCCTATTCTCGTACTCCCATGTAATATTAAAGGTAATGGATTTGTGATCACTAGCTCCAAGCTCTTCAGTGATCTCCAGATTATTTACAAGAGTTTCTTTATTTGACAAGACTAGGTCGGCAAAATTATTACCTCTGGTAGGCTCCGTCACACACTGCTTCAGAAAACAGTCCTGAACTACTTCCATAAAGTCCCTGGACCCAGATTACCGGTCAAAGAAGTCCAGTCAATTGACTAAAGTTAAAAAACCCCTACTATCACTACGTTTTGTGCCTAGAAGCCCTAACAATTTCGTCCCAAAGAAGTCTCCCCCTATCGTGATCCAAGCCTGGAGGTCGGTATATTACACCTAGAATCAGTTTTTCTTGACCTTCTAGAAACTCTACCCAAACAGATTCTGTTAATGATCCATCTATTTTTAGGCCTGTTTTTATGCAGCAATTTATATTTTCTCGTACATACAAGCAACTCCACCCCCTTTCCCATTATATCTATCTACATGGAACAACTTAAACCCCTGAATATGACACTCAGCAATCATATCCCGACTCTCTATACATCACTAGTGAGACCTCATTTGGATTATGCAGCTCAGTTTTGGTCTCCTTACTACAGGATGGATATAGATTCATTGGAGAACATACAAAAAAGAATGACTAAAAAGATTTACAGTATAAGAAATCTCCCGTATGAAGATAGACTTAGAGCGTTGAATCTCCACCTCTGGAGAGACGTAGAATGAGGGGAGATATCATCGAGGTGTACAAGTGGATGATGGGCATAAACAAAGGAGATATTAATAAAATACTGAGGATATCGAACCAAGTAAGAACCAAAATAACGGATTTAAATTGGGAAAAATTTTTTAGAAAAGGGAAAGGAAGTACTGGTTTTGAACAGAGTTTGATTTTAAAACTTCCAGTACTGTATAAGGTAGGCCTTGGGGGAAAAAATTGGAAAAAATAGATGGGAGGGGGGGTTTAGGGTGATCGGGAATAAACAGGAGTGGTGGTTTTTTTAAGGCCCCTTGTATCCCAGTGGCCTTCTGCAGTGTTCCTCCATTCTTATGTTCTTTGTTCTTATGTTCATTCGCTTACAA
>WNWK01050760.1:0-12721 GCA_009830355.1 Cherax destructor | reverse complement strand
TATACATGGGTGTTTGGTTGTTTTTTGTAATACCCCTGTACTGGTTATAAGGTCATATTGATTTGTGTGTATTATAATGTCTTTTAAATAAAATAAAAAAAAATTCCCATGATATTTAAACGGGGGTGATTTGGTCATTTTCCCCCAAAACTCTTTTAACCCTCAAGATTATTAATTGGCGATTCCCTGCTGGCAAAAACCCAAACCCCCTAGCGGGTTATTTCCTCTTTTGGTTCTTTCCCCAAACCGGGTTTAAAAAACCAATCCTGAATCTTATCAAAAAAGTCATTGATCTAAATTTCCTGTCAAATTGCCCCAGTCAATTTGACTAAAGTTAAAATCCCCCATAAAGCCCATTTTATATGTAGATGCCTTACAATTTTATCCCATAGTAGTTTACTGCACTCCCTATCAAGATTTGGGGGCCTGTAAATCACGCCCAAGATAAGTTTTACACGGCCCTCAAGAAGCTGTAACCAAACAGATTCAGTGGCTGACGCTTCTAATTGTATATCTTGTCTAACACAACAATTTAAATTGTCTCTGACATACATCGCTACTCCACCACCCTTCCTGTTGACCCTATCAGTGTAGAATAATTTGTAGCCTTGTATGTGACATTCGGAAGGCAACTCTCTATCTTTCAGATTGAGCCAGGTCTCTGTTATAGCAATAATATCTGTTTCCTGCACTTGCAATTAATCTTATCTCATCTATCTTATTTCTTACACTCCTGCTATTAGTATAGTAAACCTTAAGGGAGCTAGTCTCTTGTTTCCCTCTGCTTTCTCCCTTTGTTTGCTGACCTCATCCATTGTCTTTATTTGTAACTTTATGATGAATGTATTATATACACTTACTGTTTTCAGCCCTAGTGTTGCAAACTGACTGTTCCACACACACGCCCATACCTCTATCTTCTATCAGTTTAAAATACTAGGCATGTCAGCAATGGCCTTCTCGATCGAGTTGGCAAGTGCTTCCACCCCTGTCCCAGAGAGATGTACCCCATCCCTTGCATACATATCATGTTTGCCATAAAAGTTGTCCCAGTTGTCAATGAATGGGACTGCAAGTTCCTTGCAGTATCTGTCTAGCCAGCAATTTGCACCAATTGCCCTAGACAACCATTCATTTCCTACTCCCCTTCTAGGCAAGATGCTACATATGATTGGGACCCCTCCCTTAGACTTAATTAGCTCTATAGCTGACCTGTACTTATCTAGCAGCTCTTCTCTCCTACCCTTCCCAATATCATTCCCACCAGCACTGAGACAGATAATGGGCTTGTTCCCATTACCTGACATGATATTATCCAACCTGTTGACTATGTCTCCAACACCAGTTCCAGGGAAGCACACCCTCTCTCTCACCTTCTTATTCCTATTACAGAAAGAACGGTCCATATATCTTACCTGTGAGTCACCTACCACAAGAATTCGCTTACCTCTATTAGCAGGGGAAGTAGTACCTTTACCTTCACTGGCCACTGGAGTACACTCATCCTGAAGAACAAAGAAGCGATTTCCTACCTTCAAATCTTCTCTCTTAACTTTCCTTATTTTGATGTTCCTGCCATTACTGGGAACCACTTGCCACTTGTAGCAGGTGCTGGACTGTACCTCACTCCTGGTAGCATTTTCTTCCTCCCCCCCTTTACCCTCCTCGCAGGTAGTGGCAGACTGCACCTCACTACTGGTATCACTATTCCCCTCCACCACTCCAGCCACCTCACTCTCACTTGCAAAGCCATTGAGGTGAACCTTCAGCCTCCTAAATTCCTCCTGGAGAAGCAGGACCTCCTTCCTCAACACCCCAACCTCACATTTTAAAACACTGCAGCAGCTAGCCATAATTGTAACCCTTCACACTAATTCCCAAAGCAGCTCAGGACTGCGACCACTCGTGACCACTGACATCGATTAACATTTTTAATAACACAGATCACATTATATGAATTTTCTTCATAGCATATAGATTTTCCCTCATGTGATTATCTAAATACAACTCTTTTTAATCATGTTTACTATTAAATCATGTTCTTAATAAAAGAGCTGTCAAGAAACACTTTTCGGCAACTCTACCTGCACTACACCTGGGTCACCGTGACGTCACACACAAGGATTTACTTGTTTCAACCTGTTGATGTGACGTCACGGGGGGGGATGCTCATACGTATTGCGTCATGTTTCTACAACCTCGAGGACCCAGGTATGGGGGACCCCCCCCCATCACCAATGGGTTTCACATTACAAACTCTAATTCAACAACTTTTCACTTCTATATTCACATTACCTTTAATTTCATTAAAATTTACCCTCACACACTCACATACACGCTATCACACACACACACACACACATACACATACACTCACACACAAACACACTCTCAAACACACACACACCCCGATGGCATGGTGGCTAGCGCTCCTGCTTCACGCACGGAGGGCCCGGGTTCAATTCCCGGCGGGGCCGAAACATTTCGAAGTGTTTCATTACACACACACACACACACATACATACAACAGGCCTAGTGTCTAATCGACATGTGCCTAGGACAAAATGGTAACTAACACACATACATACAACAGGCCTAGTGTCTAATCGACATGTGCCTAGGACAAAATGGTAACACACAATGGTAACTAACACACACACACACACATACACACATTTCTCAATATCTGTTAAGAAATATTCTCACATCAACAACCCTTAGTAACTCACTTCAGAACACATCCCAGATTACATTGAATACGCCCAAAAACACCATTGATTACTCCCAAAAACACCTTTGAATACTCTCAAACACCATTTGAATACTCCCAAAATACCATTGAATACTCCCAAAATACCATTGAATACCCCCAAATCACCACTGAATACCCTAAAACAGTATTGAATACTACTAAATCACCATTGAATACCTCCAAAAACGCCATTGAATACTCCCAAAACAGAATTGAATACTCCCAAAGCACCAATGAATACTCCCAAAAACACCATTGAATATTCCCAAAAAAACAATGAATACTCCCAAAACACCATTGAATACTTCCCAAAAAACACCATCGATTACTACCAAAACATCATTGAATACCTCCAAAACACCAATGAATAATCCTAAAACACCATTGATTACTCCCCCAAAAACACCATCGATTACTATTAAAACACCATTGATTACCCCCAAATCACCACTGAATACCCTAAAACAGTATTGAATTCTCCCAAAACACCATTGAATACTCCCAAAACACCAATGAATACCCCCAAAGCACCAATGAATACTCCCAAAACACCATTGAATACTCCCAAAACACCAATGAATACTCCCAAAACACCAATGAATACTCCCAAAACACCAATGAATACTCCCAAAACACCATTGAATACTCCCAAAACACCATTGAATACTTCCCAAAAAACACCATCGAATACTACAAAAACACCATTGAATACACTCAAAACACCATTGAATACCACCAAAACACCATCGAATATTACAAAACACCATTGAATACCACCAAAACACCATCGAATACTACAAAAACACCATTGAATACCACCAAAACACCATCAAGCCTTAACATCTCCCACTAAGATCACCGAAACTCACTCATACATCATTTGAACACTACCAAATCACTCATGTACATCGTTTGAACACCAACACCACAATCACACACACATACTTTTCTCAATAACTGTTAAGTAATATTCTCTCACCAACATCCCTCAGCATCTCACTACAGAACACATTCAAAACATTCTCATTCATCATTTGAATACCCCAAAAATTACCAATGAATACCCTCCAAATCACCATCGATTACTCCCAAATAACATTTAACTTAACCTAACCTTTTTCATTCATAACCACAGAACCCACATCAACCCACACCACTAATTACCCCCAAAACACCATTGAGTACCCCAAAACACCACTGTATACTATCAAAACACCATTGAATACTACCAAAACACCAATGAATACCTCCAACCCACGACAGTGAATACCCCAAAAACTCCACTGATTACCCTAAAACAGTATTAAATACCCCCAAATAACATTTAACCTAACCTAACTAACCTATCCTAACCTAACCCAACCTATCCTAACCTAACCCAACCTATCAACACATAACCTAACCTAACCTAAACTATCCTAACCTAACTAACCTAACCTTCAAACCACACTCATACATCATTTGAATACCCCCAAAATACCATTGATTACTACCAAATCACCATTGATTACTCCCAAATAACATTTAACCCAACCTAACAACACCTAATCTAACCCAAATAACACCTAATCTAACCTAAACTATCCTAACCTAACCTATCCTAACTAACCTAACCTAAACTCACCTAATCCATCTTTCAAAACACTCTCATACATCATTTGAATACTACCAAAACACCACTGAATACATTCAAAATGCCGCTGAATACACCCAAAACATCATTGAACACCACCAAAAACACTCTAATACAACATTTGATCCCCTTCAAAACACTCATACAACATTTGATCACCTTCAAAACACTCATACAACATTTGATCACCTTCAAAATCACTATCAAACACTTTTGAATACTCCCAAATCACCGTTTGAACACCAACACCCCATCACACACATACTTTCTCAATAACTGTTAAGAAATATTCTCACACCAACAGCCCTCAACATCTCACTACAGAACACATTCAAAACCTCTCATACATCCTTTGAATACCCTCAAAACGTCATTGAATACTACCAAAACACCATAGATTACTCCCAAATAACATTTAACCTAACCTAACCCAACCTAACACCTGACCTAAACTATCCTAACCTAACCTGGAGTTTACCTGGCCTAACCTAAACTAACCTAACCTATCCTAACCTTCAAAACACTCTCATACATCATTTCAACACCCCAAAATACCATTTTGAATACTACCAAATCACCATTGATTACTCCCATATAACATTTAACCCAACCTAACTAACCTATCCTAACCTAACCCAACCTAACAACATCCAACCTACCCTATCCTAACCTAACCTAAACTATCTTAACCTATGTTAGTAAAGGACACAAATGAACTAATGGACATTTTATTGTGGCAATGTTTCGCTTCTAGGAGCTTTCTGCCGTTACGGCTTGAGAAAGCTCCTGGAGAGCGAAACGTTCACAATAAAAAGTCACATTAGTTGCATTTGTGTCCTTTACTTAACATATTGTCGGTAATTCTACCAATATTATTATCTTAACCTAACCTAACTAACATAATCTAAACTAACCTAACCTAACCTACAGAACACTTTCATACATCATTTGAATACAACCAAAATATCATTGATTACTCCCAAATAACATTTAACCTAAACTTACCTAACCTTCAAAACACTCTCATACATCATTTGATCACCTTCAAATCACCATTGAATACCCCAAATCACCATCGCTTACTTCCCTAAAATCATCAAAACACACTCATACATCATTTGAATACTACCAAAACACCATCGATTACTCCCAAAATAACATTTAACCTAACCTAACCTAACCCAAATAACATTTAACCTACCATTATACCTGGAGTTTCTTTTTATTATTTTTATTAAAACAAAATACATCATCAGACATATGACACATAATAATTGAGACCCATAGGCCTGACAGCGCTTATATCCTTATAACTCCTACCAAAAGAAGGTGAACATACTTAACCATATCTCAATAAGGACCATAACAATCTCCCCCATTATATAGGTTTATCCCTACTACAATATAATTGTTATCAACTAATACATTTCAAATCTGCACTCTCTAGAAAGGCGTAGAATTAGGGGGGGATATGATTGAGGTGTATAAATGGAAAACAGGAATAAATAAAGGTGATGTATATAGCGTGCTAAAAAATATGTTGTATTGACAGCAATGGCTTTAAGTTGGATAAATTCAGATTCAGGAGGGATATAAGAAAGCATTGGTTTGGTAATAGAGTTGTCGATGAGTGGAACAAACTCCCGATTACAGTTATAGATCCTAAGTGGATGAACAATAGATTAAAACATCTCATTAGTCAAAAGAGAGGCATATATAGGCGAATCAAAAGAGGAGAGGGGCAATTAAGTAATCAATATATTCAGTTAAAGAGAGAAATAAAAAAGGGAATAAGAAAAGCAAAAAGAGACTATGAGGTTAAAGTTGCAAGAGAATCGAAGACTAACCCAAAAGGATTTTTTCAGGTATACAGAAGTAAGATTAGGGACAAGATAGGCCCACTCAAAAGTTACTCAGGTCAGCTCACCGTCAGTGATAAGGAAATGTGTAGAATTTTTAACACTTCCTCTCAGTTTTTACACAGGAAGATACTAGCGATATTCCAGAAATAATAAATTATGTAGAACAGGACGATAGTAAACTATACACGATTAGGGTCACAAGTGACATGGTCCTTTGATAAATTAAAACCTAACAAATCCCTAGGCCCTGATGAACTGTATGCAAGGGTTCTAAAGGAATGTAAAGAGGAGCTTAGCAAACCTATGGCTAATCTTTTCAACATATCACTACAAACTGGCATGGTGCCAGATAAGTGGAAAATGGCAAATGTAATACCTATTTTCAAAGCAGGAGACAGGTCCTTAGCTTCGAACTATAGACCAATAAGCCTAACCTCCATAGTAGGAAAATTTATGGAATCAATAATAGCCGAGGCAATTCGTAGCCATCTTGAAAAGCATAAATTAATCAATGAATCTCAGCACGGTTTTACAAAAGGGCGTTCCTGCCTTACAAATTTAATAACTTTTTTCACTAAGGTATTTGAGGAGGTAGATCATGGTAATGAATATGATGTGTATATGGACTTCAGTAAGGTTTTTGATAGAGTCCCACATCAGAGACTATTGAGGAAAATTAAGGCACACGGAATAGGAGGAGAAATTTTTTCCTGGATAGAGGCATGGTTGACAAATAGGCGGCAGAGAGTTTGCATAAATGGGGAGAAATCAGAGTGGGGAAGTGTCACAAGCGGTGTTCCACAGGGGTCAGTATTGGGCCCCTTGTTGTTCACAATCTACATAAACGACATAGATGAGGGAATAAATAGCGACATAAGCAAGTTTGCCGATGACACCAAAATAGGCCGTCATTCGTCGCTCAACCTTGGTGTCGAGCGGACGTGCGACTAGCCTGCCTCTACCGGCGCCTTGTGACATTGTTGTTTTCACAACATGGCGCAGTTGGGTCGTCGCCGAGTTAACACTGTGTGTATCCAGATGATTCGTGGGGCTGTGTCGGGCCAGAATGCTTCTGTTCTACTGACTACCATTGTACGCGACGTCTACGGATTGGAGAATGAAGACTTGTGTGGTGTGGCTATAAATGGTGCATATAGATTCTTCATTGCTTCGCACTGCCGATGTGTATGAGAGGATTGTCGCCAGGTTTCAGGAAGTACCGTGGATGTGAATTCGGCAGTAACGGTGTGCTTCACGACGTATCCAGGTACTACGTTTGGGTCAAGGTCCGTAATTGCCCATTTGAGGCGACGGAGTCTGATTTGAGAACAGTTTTGAGAGATATGGAACTGTTCATACGGCGACGGTGGGCAGGTGGTCGGAAGGGATGTTTCAAGGTCTGCTGGAGGGAACGTTACGTTAAAATGACGTTACGCCATCCCATCCCTTCCTACATACTGTTGGAGGACTTCAGGACTCAAGTCATGGTCTACCTATGCGGGGCAACGTCGACATGCAGGTTGTGGGGGCCTATGACCATATGGCTGTGCAGTGTGGTAAAGGACGGGCCCAAAGGATGTTGGACATCAACGAGTCTTCGGTGCATCGTACGGTGGAGCGTGGGTCGGACAACCCTATGTCGGGTGCAAGTTGGAGTGCTGAGGTGGACAGGTCGGAATCTTGGAGGATGGATGTGCGACCTTTCCAGGGGTACCGGAATCATCTGTCCAGGAGCCTGGAGCCGTGGGAGGAGTATCGGCGGTGATGAGAGGATAGCAGAGGAGGCGTTGCTCGGTGTTGCAGGACCTTTGGGCACCCCAGGTCAGGTGTGTGTGGACGAACCTGCAGCTGCCTTGGAGTCAGCGGGGACAGGGAAGCTGAGGTGGGTGGCCCTCTGGGGCTAGTGCCTCAGCCGCAGGACGGCTGCTTCACGTGGAGGCGGAGGTGCACTTCATGGCCTCCAGGAGGTGGGTATGGAGGAAGAAAGTGCGTCACGGAAGAGAGCGGCCCAGTCTGATACGGACGACGTGCTCACACCGGCGCAACGTCCGGGTAAGAAGATGTGGGCTGATGTAGCGAGGGGGATGTTGAGGTCCCAAGGGACAGAGACTCTTTAAAGGTGGTTCCCGAGACTCTGGGAGTGACCGTGGTGGCACTCGGGGAAAGGGGATCGGCAAGTGCCAGTGCCTAAAACCCCCTCTGTCGGTTTCAAGTGCTTTACCGTGAATATTAATGGTTTGTGTGATAAGATGAAGCGTGAATGGTTTCAGGGTATTTGGTGAGTATGGTATAGACGTGGTTTTGTACAGGAACATAACCACAAGTATGGTTGTCGTTACTGATTGAAGGATTACACTGTTTACGCTGCACACTCCTTGAGATTGAAAGGGGGGTGGCGAATTAATTAGGAGACTAGCCCGTTTGTTGTCCATCACAGTGAGGAGGGAGGGGAGGGGCGGGTCATACAGGGGGATGGACTAGGGGAGGGATCGGGTGTCCTTTGTGTATTTATGAATCGCGGAAGCAGATGGTAGGGTAAAGACTGATTTTTGAGGATGGTTAGTTTATCACCTACGATCGCTACATGCGATGCGGTGGGGTGGTGATTGGAATCGTGTGACACGTCGTAGAGACGTGGAACCAAGGGGGCGGGGTATTGTTCCGGGTTTTGCTGGGGATCTGTTACAGGGGTGGGGTTGGTGGATGTGGGGTGGCTGCATGGGACGGGAGCACACGTTTGTGAGGAGAGGTTATGCTGCTCGGCTGGATCGGGTTATATGTGACTAGGAGAGCGGAAGTGAGGAGGGTGCTGTGTTGGATGTGGTTTTTCGGACCACAGGGGATTTTGGGGATTTGGGGTGGAGGGTCATCATAGACGTGGGAGTTATTGGAAATTAAATGTCCGGTGCTTCAAGAGGGAATGGGGAGGATACGTTTGGGGGTTGGGACAGGTGTGGTCCGAGGTGCGGGATGGGGATTGTTACTCTGGGGACAATGTGGCAGGGCAAGATAAGTGGACTTATGTTAGACGGAGGAGGATAATCAGTTCTGATGGACTTATTAGGTATTTGAGGGACAGTTAAGGATGTTATAGGGAGGATGTGGGAGTGCGGGTTACCCTGTATGTGAAATAGAGGTTGAAAGATAAAATTCGGTTTTGCAAAAATGAAAGGTTTGAGCTGCAAGGGTGGGAGGGTTAGGAGGAGGTGGTAGGGGTGACAAGCTCGTCGGCAGTGTCCAGCAGGGCAGGTACGTAGGGCGCGAGCGACAGAAATTGTAAGGTTGGGGCAGAGGACTTGGGAGGGATAGGGGGGGCAAGAGTTGTTACACAGAGGGCATGGGCGGATGGATGGGTGGTATGGGTCGATATGAGGAGCGGAGGGGTGCGAGAGGAGGCTTTAAGGGATATGGGGTTGTGCAATGGACTGAGAGGGGGATAGGGAGGGGTTGGAGCGTGATATTGGGAGGATGAAGCGGGACGGCCTTGAGGGTATGAGCAGGGTAAGGCGCTCAGGGATAGACGGATTACCGAGTGATTTTTATATACAGCATGGGGGTTTTAAAGGGGTTTTAGTGAAATGTAGAATGTCATGAAGAAGGGGTGTCTTGGGGGATTCACAGTCTACGCTATGTGGTTATGGTGCCAAGGGGACTAGTCAGACGACGGTGAGGACTATAGGACTATTTCCCTTATGTGCGGATTATAAGTTATTTGCGAAAATATTAGGCAATCGTTTGAAAGGGGTCTAGATAAGGTTATTGTTGGGAGTCAATAGGGTGCCAGGAAGGTCTATGACGTGAGGCATGGGGTTATTCGGGGTTTATTGAGAGTAGGCAGAAGGAGGGAGGGGGTGTTAGCACTGGATTGGAGGAGCGATGATATGTGGAACGTGAAGCGTTGGAGCATTGAGGTGGCAAGGGTTTGAAGGAGATGGTGAGTGGCACGACTTTGTACTGGGAGCAAGATGTGTGTGCAGTTGAATGGGAGGGTGGGGCAGCGTGTCGATGGGAAGGGGTTTACGCGGGTTGCCCACTGTCTCAATTGTTGTTCTACGCCTGAGGAACCATTTTATAGGGCTGAGAAGCGTCTGTTCGGGGGCAGGAAGGGGGATCCGGGTGTTGGGAATCCTGGTATAGGGGCATGGGATGACACGACGATTCTTGTAGAACGGGGAGGAGGATAGAGCGTGGGCAGGGTCATGAGGTTTTTGGGAAGGACGGTAGGAATGTAAATGAGGATAAGTCGAAATTCATGAGATTCGGGACTGGGAGGATGTGGCGGGGGTTCTTGGAAGGGGGTGAGGGATCGGGTGAAGATTGTGGTGTGGTGAGTGTGGACGCGAGGGAAGCGAGGGTGGTTAATCTCGAGGGGTACAGAGGGTGTCGTGATTAGATGGTTGAGCCATCACATCTCACGCCGACCAACGGTAATAAGTGGTTAATGTGTTGCATATAGAAAATATGGCATGTGGCGGCATTGTACTCTGGGCAGGGGACGTTCGAAGTTGTCAGAGGGTTTTTCGTTTATTTGGGGATCGGGTGTGATTGGTTACGAAGGGGGTGGTTACGCTCCCGTTACGCCAGGGAGGCTAGGCTGATTCCATTGGAAGCAGATTGAAGAGTGTTTATGTGAAGCGGGGTTACCTGAGGGGTTGGGAGTGGAGGGATAGGGCTTCTGCATGAGGATATAGGAGGTGGTGGGAGGGAGGGATTTAAGGAAGTGAGGACATGTTACGGTCCTACTTATTGTTAGAGATCCTTACATAGAGGGTCAGACTCTTGAGAAGGCGGTGCGGTCTCGGGAGGTGGCAGGGGTGGAAGGGTGTACCCTCTGTATGCTTGGAAGGATATTTGGGGGAGGTTAAGGAGATTGCTGCTTCGTCCATGTTTCGGGAGGTATTTTTCCGGTTTCTTCATGGGATTTTACCGTCAGGGGTGGTTTTACGTAACAGAGGTTTTCGGGTAGATGGGAGTGTCAAGCTTGTGGGAGGATGACACTGCGTTTCATAGTGTATATTTTTGTGAGCGGCTGGGTGTTTGTGGAGGGAATGGTTGGGCGGTGATTTGCTTAGTGGGGTGGATTTCAGTGTTAGGGGCACTTAGTTTGGATGTGGGAGGAGTGGGGGTGGAGGTTCAGAGGGCAGTGGCGATGTAATGGCAGATTTTGTTTTCATTTCATGGGCTATGAGGATAAAGGGGTTAGTGAACGACGGATGGCACTGGCGGCGGTTTATAGAACGAGTGCCAAATAGGACCCATGGGGAAGGTGGGTGAGGGATTTTCCGGGTTACAGGGATTTCACCATGGGGGTCTGTGGTCCTTGTGAGTGTCAGGGGATCCGACGGGCTGGTCTCCCGTGGGGGTATTGTGAGGCATTGAGTGCGGTTGTGGAGCTCGTGATCGTGCGTGAGGGATCGAGGCTGGTTACTTAGGGGGTATCACTGTATTGTTGTATGTGTTTGTATGCACGTAGTGTGTGGAAGGGCATTTACATTGTCCTGTCGGGGTTTGATGGTGGTTTAGTATTGATGTATCACTTGTAACTTTTGGATATGGCGAGGCTGGTCTCGAGACCCATGGGGTTCTCATAATGTATATAGTGTGAAAGTGTGTGCTCAGTGGTGTAGGTTCGTAGAGCGCTTTGTATATTTGCTCTTTAGTTAGTGTGGGTTGTGTTGAGTTGTTGTAATGATATTGACTGTGAAATGTCTTGTACACAGATTTGGGATGATGGTTTTGCCTTACGTTATCGCATTGTATATTTTCTCTTGTATTTAAGAGTTTTGTATATGTTATACTTGTGTTTCAATAAAATAAAAAAAACTCCTACCAAAAGAAGGTGAACATACTTAACCATATCTCAATAAGGACCATAAAATCTCCCCATTATATAGGTTTATCCCTACTACAATATAATTGTTATCAACTAATACATTTCAAATCTGCACTCTCTAGAAAGGCTAGAATTAGGGGGATATGATTGAGGTGTATAAATGGAAAACAGGAATAAATAAAGGTGATGTATATAGGGTAAAAAATGTTGTATTGATGGACTCGCAGCAATGGCTTTAAGTTGGATAACCAGATTCAGGAGGATATAAGAAAGCATTGGTTTGGTAATAGAGTTGTCATGAGTGGAACAAACTCCGATTACAGTTATAGATCCAGTGGATGAACAATAGATTAAAACATCTCATTAGTCAAAAGAGGCATATATAGGCGAATCAAAAGAGGAGAGGGCAATTAAGTAATCAATATATTCAGTTAAAGAGAGAAATAAAAAAGGGAATAAGAAAAGCAAAAAGAGACTATGAGGTTAAAGTTGCAAGAGAATCGAAGACTAACCCAAAAGGATTTTTCAGGTATACAGAAGTAAGATTAGGACAAGATAGGCCCACTCAAAAGTTACTCAGGTCAGCTCACCGTCAGTGATAAGGAAATGTGTAGAATTTTTAACACTTCCTCTCAGTTTTT